>JAVDBV010085909.1:9681-31256 GCA_032619315.1 Piper longum | reverse complement strand
ATGTATTTTGTTATTTATTTAACAATGTCTTCCATTCTCATGACACCAAGAGGGTTATTTCGATCTATTTTATGGATCGAGTCTCACTGACTAATAATATTAAACATGTCTCGACTCGATCGTAACATTTCTGATTCGGTTCTTAAGTGCACCGAAATAGGGGTGTTACAGGTAATGTGGGGGCCAAAGAGGTGGCAGAGTGGGAAGGAGGTGATGGTGAGGGTTAGGGGTGGGCACAAACGTCCAAAATATCAAGTCCGACCGAAGCATATCTAACCGAATAAAAATAAACTAAACATAGACATTTTTTTGTCTAACTGAGCAACCAAGCGAGTGTCCAACATTTTATATCAAAACATAATGCCTTCAACATTTGTGAGGCTAATATTATGTTCTATGAAAATTTCAAATCATGATATACATTAAAATTAATTAAATTTATACATAAAATTGATATTTAATATCTAAAACAATCCAAAATGACTTGCATAGAAAAAAGATAAAAGTCATCCTCATATTTAGGAATTTAGAACAACACATTTACATTAATAATTATATTAAACTATTTACTATATAGTTAGAATGATCTCAACAAGTACCATAGTTTACTAAAGTTTTTAAATTTAGCTCCTATACATTTCCAAGTCAAACAAAAGATAATCAGTATATAGAAGATTTAAAGTAATCTTTGACATCAAAATGTAGTCCAATATTAAATATACTTCTAAGAAAAAATATTATGGTGGAGGATTATTCATCCAATGTAGCCCACCTACAGGAAAGAATGTGCAAAAGAGTTAATTTTTTTTAGAAATATTTACAAATATTAAAACCGTAAAACTTGAATATAATATTCTCAAATGTTTGTTATAAACATAAAGATGTTAGATTACATTCTCCATCAACAGAATTATCAATATCTTCATATTCTTCAATATTCATTGTTCTAGAAAAATTTGATGATGAACTTGGTTATTTATCTTCAAGTAAAAAATATAGTAACAAGAAAAGAACATATGTTAAAAAATATATCAAAAATTGAAAATGCATGGATCTAAAATATAAATTCCCTTTATATTCATTCGTGAACTAATTTTTGGCACATATCAAAGTTTCAAGTATTTTTGGGCTCAAACTATTCCAAGTTTGGCCAATTATTTATTCTCCAATAATAAATATCAATTTAGAATCAACGGTTAACATAGGAATGGCTAAAACATCTTGAATAATTTTTTTCAAAATAGAATATTTTACTCTATTCAATCTCTACCATTATAATTTATCAAATTACTCAATAACTCCATCTAAAAAAGGAATAGTTGATTCATCTAAATAATTATCCAAATCAATCGTGTTAGCTCATTTGATGAATTTTCACAATCAACTTGCTTACTCTTTATAATCTCTTACTCGTGCCTTCAACGAGACGAACATTTATTAACTTTCAATTCCAATAGAGGGCTTGTTTGACACACATCTAGCCATAGATTTTACATTAATCTTATTTTTTAAATTTTTCCATTATAATATAATATTTCTTTAATCAAATATTTTTTTAAAAAAAGTAATTTTAATTTGTATGCTAATTGACATGAGAGAAAGTAAAAAAATAAAATAAAATAAAGATTATAAAAATGATATATTAGTGCTTTGTGAGAAAAAATATTTATAATGAAAAATAATTAGATAAAAAAATAAATATGAGATAAAAATAATTTTCTATATTAACCATATTTTGACCATATCCAAACGTAGCCAACTTGACCAAAGAATTTTGACCGTAAATCACCAACTTTTTGTCTAAGGTTAAGTAGACGAACATAGACAATGTCTTGTCCGACATCCGACCAATCGACGCACACCCCTATTGAGGGTAGCGTGATAGCTAAGGCAATGGCATTGGCTATCTGGCTAGAGGCAGCGGTGTGTTGGCGAAGGGATGGTGGCGTCTGGTAGTGTGATGGCAACGGGAACAGTAGATGTTGAGATCGGCGCAGTGGTCTCAACCTCGTCAGCCAAATATTGGTGAACCGTTACCAAGTGTTCATTTAGATGAACACGGTATTTGGTGAACAGTTGCAGTACTTTGAACACTTTTTGAGGTGAAGAAAGTTAGAAAAATAATTCGTATGCACTTTTATATTTTTCCAAATATAGAAGTATATATATATATATATATATATATATATATATAGTTTTTCTTTGTGGTGAAAAACGATATGGATAAATGGGGAGAAAAACATGAATAAAAGTTCTTTTTTATTTTGGTCCTGCACACTTCAAGCTTTAATTTGCATGCCAAAATTTAATATGCTGCCGACTTTGTATGAAGTACTATATTGACTACTAAAGCATCCACTCTTCTATAATCATAAAACCATTTTAGAAATATATTGAATTGGCTCACTTCTTATTAAGTATTATATTGACTTAACAAAAAGATATTTTGAAAAGAAGTCAATATATATCCCATTATAATAACTAGGGGGATGAAATGATTACCTCAGTGTTTAATACAAGATGTGAACATTTATAATGCCGACATTAGTATGCAGTTTTCTTATTGAGAGATTACTCTACCGAAGAGTGTTAAATTTCATGTTGTTAAATGGATACGTAAGTACTATGGTCTAATGCATGTTCTATTATTTTAAGTACCATTTATGCCTAGTACTTAACATTGTGTTAATTTTACTTATCACGACGAGCACAAACGAGAGATATGGCTAAGCATATTTTCGCTAGTAAGAGCAAACTACCTGGGTTTGAATTTGTTGATGCCAAGACCAGCTAAGTCTGACCGAATAATAATAAACTAAACATGAACATTTTTGTCCGACCGAATGACCAATCAAGTGTCCAATATTTTATATCAAAATATAATGCCTTCAACATTTGTGAGGCTAATCTTATGTTCTATGAAAATTTCAAATCATGATATACATTAAAATTAATTAAATTTATGCATAGAATTGATATTTTATATCTAAAAAAAACCCAAAGTGACCTGCATAGAAAAAAGATAAAATTCATCCTTATATTTAGGAATTTAGAACGACACATTTACATTAACAATTTTATCAAACCATTTACTATATAGTTAGAATTGATCTCAACTAGCACCGTAGTTTGCTTATATTTTTAAATTTAGTTCCTATATATTTCTAAGTCAAACAAAAGATAATCAATGTATAGAAGATTTAAAGTAATCTTTGACATCAAAATGTATTCCATGTTAAATATACTTCTAAGAAAAAATATTCTAGTAGGTGATTATTCATCCAATGTAGCCCACCTACATGAAACAATATGCAAAAGAGTTAATTATTTGTAGAAATATTTACAAATATTAAAACAGTAAAAACTAAATATAATATTCTCACATGTTCGTTATAAACATAAAGATGTTAGAATATAATCTTCATATTCTTCAATATTAATTGTTCTATACAAATTTGATGATGAACTTGGTTGTTTATCTTCAAGTAAAAAATATATTAACAAGAAAAGCACATATGTTAAAAAAATATATCAAAAAAATAAAATACATGGATATAAAATATGAATTCCCTTTATATCCACTCATCAACCAATTTTGGGTACATATCAAAGCTTTAGTATTTTTTAGCTCAAAGTATTTCAAATTGGGCCAATTATTTATTCTCTAATAATAAATATTGATTTGGAATCAACGGTTAACATAGAAATGGCTAAAACATCTTGAATATTTTTTTCCAAAATAGAATATTTTATTCTGTTCAATCTCAACCATTATAATCTATCAAATTACTCAATAACTCCATCTATAAAAAAAATAGTTGATTCATCTAAATAATTATTCACATCAGATCGTGTTAGCTCATTCGATGAACATTTCACAATCAACTTACTTACTCTTTGCAATCTCCTATTTGGGCCTCCAATAGAACAAACATTTATTAACTTTCAATTCCAATAAAGGACTTGTTTGACACATATAGCCATAGATTTCACATTAATCTTATTTTTTGAATTTTCCATTGTAATATAATATTTCTTTAACCAGATATTTTTTTAAAAAAGTAATTTAAATTTTTATGCTAATTGACATAAGAGAAACTTTAAAAAATAAAAGAGATAACGATTATATAAATGCGGTATTAGTGATTTGTAAGAAAAAAATATTTATATAGAAAAAAATAATTTGATAATAAAATAAATATGCGATAAAAATAATTTTATTTATTAACCATATTTTAACTATGTCTAAATGTAGCCGACATGACCAAAGAATTTTGACCGTAGACGACCAACTTTTTGCAGAAGATAAGTGGATAGACATAGAAAATGTCTTGTCCGACATTTGACCAATTGACGCACACCCCTAGTGAGGGTAGTGCAATGGCAACGGGAGCAGCAGATGTTGAGATGGGAGCGGAGGTCTCAGGCTCGGCAACCACATATTGCTGAACCATTGCCAAGTGTTCATTTAGATGAACACAGTATTTGGTGAACAGTTGCAGCACTTTGAACACTTTTTGAGGTGGAGAAAGTTAGAAAATGAATACATATTCACTTTGAATTTTTTCCAAATATAGAAATATATATATATATATATATATATATAGTTTTTCTTTACGGTGAAAAAAGATATGGATAAAATGGGGAGAAAAACATGAATAAAAGTTCTTTTTTTTTTTTTGGTCCTGAACATTTCAAGCTTTAATTTGCATGCCAAAATTTAATATGCTGCCGACTTTGTATGAAGTAATTATATTGACTACTATAGCATCCATTCTCCTAGAATGATAAAACCATTTTAGAAATATATTGAATTGTCTCACTTCGTATTAAGTATTATACTGACTTAACAAAAAGATATTTTGAAAAGAAGTCAATATATATCACATTATAATAACTAAGGGGATGAGATGATTTCCTCAGTGTTGAATACAAGTTGTGAGCATTTACAATGCCGACATTAGTATGCAGTTTCTTATTGAAAGATTACTCTACTGAAGAGTGTTAAATTTCATGTTGTTGCATGGATACTTAATTACTTCGGCGAACAATTTCCAAGTGTTTGTTTAGATGAACACAATATTTGGCTAACAGTTGTAGTACTTTGAACAGTTTTTGAGGCGGAGAAAAGTAAAAAAAATAACATATACTCACTTTTAAATTTTCCAAATGATGAAATATATATATATATATAGTCTTTTCAGTGAAAAACGATATGGAGAAAATGTGGAGAAAAACATGAATAAAAGTCTTTTTTTTCGTATTGCACATTTCTAGTTCTAATTTGCATGCCAAAATTTAATATGCTGCCGACTTTGTATGATGTATTAAATTAACTACTAAAGCATTCATATGATTCTCCTAGAATGATAAAACCATTTTAGAAATATAATGAATTCTCACTTCGTATTAAGTATTATATTGACTTTACAGAAAGATATTTTGAAATGAAGTCAATATATATCACATTATAATAACTAAGGGGATGAGATGATTACCTTAGTGTTGAATACAAGTTGTGAACATTTAATTTGCCGACATTAATATGTAGTTTTACTATTGAGAGATTACTCTACCAAAGAGTGTTAAATTTCATGTTGTTACATGGATACGTAAGTACTATGGTCTAATGCATGCTTTATTATTTTAAGCACCATTTATACCTAGTACTTAACATTGTGTTAATTTCACTTATCTTGAGGGATGCCAAAACTAGCTAAGTTTGAATTTGTGGATGCCAAAACTAGCTAAGTCTGTGAGGAATGCATATATATTATTTCCCAAACATACTCATCTAATCTTAATTCAAAAGAATTGTGCATAACATTTAATTTAATTCACAAAGATAAATTCAATATTGTAAAGATAGCTACAAAAACGGTCTTAATCATGGACAAGTTCCATGTGATTGTCACTTAAACAATATCTTATTAGAATAAAAGGCGAGATATAAAATTCAAGATAATAAACATGAAAAATTTAAAGTGATAATAAATCCGGCTTCTACTGCCAACGTGATCGGGTCTTCCAACACAACCGGTCAACTAAAAATTCCAACTATCTCTCATACCTAATATTTGAAATTGGTTTAATATTCATCACAAAGATCATAATAAACCACGTAGACCCTATAAAAATTGATCTAAAAACGATCTAATTCAAAAACAAATCAGTCAATTTTATATTGGATTAGTATATTCATGACATACATATACATAGATCTAAGAAAAATTATTTGTATAAATCTTTTAAGAGCGTATCTTAAAAGAAATTCACAGATCAAATTAGGAATTAAAATTGTGGAAGAAATATTATTTTTATAATAATAATGACAAAAATAATAAATAAATCATCATAAAAGAATCAATAAACATGATTTATGATCAACAAATAATATAACCATGCTTTGATTTCGAAAAATAGTGTGAAACATCTGGTTCTAGCGGCTCTGATACCAATGATGAAATTAAATATATATATATATATGATAAATTATAATTTAGATAAAAATTTATCTTCGTAGATCTATGGACAATAGTCTTCCTGCAGAATGGATCTATGGACAATAGGCACCATTGCCAAATATTGGGGAACCATTGCCAAGTGTTCGTTTAGAAGAACACAATATTTGGTGAACAGTTGTGGTACTTTGAACACTTTTTTGGCGAGAAAGTTAGAAAATTAATACATACTCACTTTTACATTTTCCAAATATTGATATATATATATATATATATATATATACATATAGTTTTTCTTTGCTGTGAAAAACAATATGGAGAAAATTCGAAGTGTTATATAGTCAATATAATACTTACTAGTAGTTTTTCTTTAATATGCTGCCGACTTTTTATGAAGTATTATATTGACTACTAAAGAATGCATATTATTCTTCTAGAATGACAAAACCATTTTAGAAATATAGTCAATTGTCTCACTTCGTATTAAGTATTATATTGACTTAACAAAAAGATATTTTGAAAAGAAGTCAATATATATCACATTATAATAACTGAGGGGATGAGATGATTTCCTCAGTGTTGAATACAAGTTGTGAACATTTACAATGCCGACATTCGTATGCAGTTTTGTTATTGAGAGATTACTCTACCAAAGTGTGTTAAATTTCATATTGTTACATGGATACGTAAGTACTATGGTCTAATGCATGTTTTATTATTTTAAGTACCGTTTATGCCTAGTTGTGTTAATTTTACTTATCACGATGGGCACAAACAAGAGATGTGGCTAAGCATATTTTTTATAGTAAGAGCAAACTACCTAAGTTTGAATTTGTTGATGCCATGACTAGCTAAGTCTGTGAGGAATGCATATAAACTAGTTCTCAAAAAACTCATTTAATTTTAATTAAAAAGAAGCAGGCATATCTCTTCCAAACTTTATAAATGTCACTTTTGGTCTATACAAATGCGTCGTATACTACTTAACAAACAAAATTAGTTGAATTGCGCCTATCTAGTTATGAGGACCCCAATAATCATATGTTGACAAAATGACTTTGTAAGAGTTAAATGAAGTATACCTTGCACGTAAATTTTCAACAAATATAATGAAGAATCTCATAACTAATATTAAAAATCTCTTCTAACCCAATAACCCACTTGTTGCTTTTCATGAAGTGTATAAATACCATGCATTGGGAAGAATGATTTGCATACAAACTACATTCAGACAGTAACCGAGTTAATATTTTGAGAAAGCTTACTCTTGAGATGGCTTTGAAGAGTTCTGCTCTGGTTGCAAGTTTTCTGATATGGACCCTCCTTGCTTTCTCCCTTGTGAGTGCACAAACTCCTCCACCTCCACCTCCACCAGAAACTTGCCCAATACTAAACATCGGAGTGCTCCAAGTTTGTGCCATTGGCATATTATTTGGCAATCCCTCATCATGCAGATGCCCACTGGTAGGCAATCTGGCTTCCATTGATCTTACTGTGTGCCTTTGCAGGCCTATTCAAATCAACTTGTTAGGCTTGATCAATGCCAATGTGTTGCTTCCGGTAGTAATCCGAGCATGTGGGAATGGTACTCTTCCAGTTAACTTCACTTGCCCTCCTTAGGCACAATATATTGACCAAGAGAAAACTAGTATAAATAAGGCATGTATGTATGTCCCTGTTTTCTCTTGAGAAACTATGTTGCACTATGATCAAGAGAAGACTAGTAGAAATAAGACATATGTCCTTGTTTTCTCTTAGTTTCATAGGGCGTTTTTAATTAAGAATTGTTAAATATATGTACCGTGACTAATGATAAATAATACCTTCCATGGTACGATAATGTTGTACAATTTTTAAATGAAGTGCTCTTTTATATTAAAATCCTTGTTGAGTATAAGAAAGGGTGGTTTTTTACTCTTCCTTAAGTATATATTGATAGCATGGTTGGGAAAACAAATGTGCTAACTTTAACATTTTTCTTAATTTATCATTTTTTAACCATCTTTAAACAGTAAACAATACAATTAACCATTTTATTTTAATTTAATTAAGAACAATCAGCAAATAGTAAACTGACGACTACTTGCAGACAAGTGTGGTACTAATTAATTGATAGGAAACTTTCCCCTCATCTATTGAACTACTTATCAAACAAATTGTGGAAGTCATTACCGAGAAATTTAAACCATAATCCCTATTACTTTTTTAAAGATCGTATACATGTGAATGATTATTTTCGAGTATCATCTAATTAGTAGCCTTGTCAAACATTGTGTTTTACTTGGTGTTTGATCTTAGAAATGAGAAGATGGGTTTGGTTCAATACAATGCCACTTTTTGTATGTACAAATACACTTTGTAACCTATATGCAATGGTGTTAAACCTTTTTAAATTAATAGGGGCTATATATATATATATATGTCGACTTTTCTAGATCTCATGTCAAATCGACTTTTTAATGAAATAATAGTTTTCCCTAACCAAATTGAATGACAATTAAAATTTAAGTTGTTCACCAAGGGCATTTTAAAAAAAAGGGGACACGAAATTATTATTATGAATTTTCTAAATTTCAAAGAGCAACATATGAGTAGTCATGGGCCCACCTCAAAAAGTGCACCAATAAAGGGTTATTTTGGTCATAAAAATATTATTTTAGGTTATACTTCATGAAAATCTCTTGGGCATAGCCACTAATTATGTAAAACCCGGGCAATCGGCCCGAGGGTTTTTACTATCGATTCGGTTGTTACCTTAATCAAGTTAGTAGGGTCCGGCCCTTCTTCCCGTGGTTTATATATGATATATTGTAAGTTGTCCGGCCTTAGCCTCCTTCAGCGTTCGGAACGTCTGTTTGGATGCGGCACGCCCGGCTTTATGATGTTTAGTCCAATTTAATCGTATATAGTTAGATGTTAGGATTGTGTCTCTCGCGTACCTTTTGTGTGCTTACCGTATGTTTGATAACCTTTCGGACCGTCCTAACCCCTTTTGGACATGTCGTGCAAATCCCAAAGTGGACCCGATTGCTTTAGGGTAAAAACCCTAAGTTTCTTGGGTTTTGAGATAACCCAACCCATACCACTTTAGGTATGGTGCCCATGCCTATGACATCACCACCCTTCTTCTATAAAATCCACCCCTTCCCTCACCTTTTCACCTCCAACCAATTCTTCCACTCTCCTTGGCCTCCTTCTTCCTCTTTGGAGCTCCAAGCAACCCCTTCCACGTTCCTAACATCCTTGGGTGGTAGGCTTTGAGGTTGGATGCCTCAAAAGACCTCCCCTTGGTCTTCACTCGTTAGCATCAGGTCTGGACTGCCACTTCTTCTTATTGTTTGATGTGTATTGCTTATATGATTCAATGAAATTATTTTTATAATATTTTTACCGTATATATATTAATGTTATGAGAATTTTGAGTACTCTTTTATTGTATTTTTCTAAGTAAATAAATAGATATGATTTTTATAATGTATGTATGTGTCACTAAAATGCACCATTTCAGTATAAAAATCATATCTTGCCATTATGATGTCCAATTTACACGATTATTATTTTATTGCACTCACAACATATAGCTATAAAACTTTGGTGTTGTGTGATTTACCTGCCACTACATATAATTTGCATGTATGAGGGTAAAAGTTGAGGAAAGGTGGCGACTTAGACCATTGTGGTGATATAAGCGCTTCTTCCTCCAATTTTTACTCTCTGAAATTGTAGAGTCTATTGATAAAAATCATGCCATATTTTTCATGTTAATTTCATTAGTTCACTGTAAAATTTTAATCCTAATATAACCATTAAATAATCATGAACATAACCCATAAGTACGATGTGTATTTCCTGTGTATTTATGACTGTGAGTATGATTAGTGATTGTGTGATAGTTTAAGCCATTAATTTTAAACTAATAAAATATTGTAAAATTATATGACACCAAAATAATTGTCTACTTGAAATATATAAAATTTTGGAACGTTTAAAAAATCATCTAGATAAGTTTCATAGGTGGTTACTCAGATAGTGTAAAGATGCTTGGTGAAAATTGTTGATGACATTGTTATTCTTCTTTTATATGTTGATGACATGTTAATCACTGAAAATGCATCGAGTTTATTAGACAAATTTTTTATTCAACTTCATCAAGAGTTTGCTATGATGGATCTTGGACAAGTTCATCATTTCCTTGGTATCCAAGTGCAAACCTCTATATCAAGTCTTTTCTTATCCCAAAAGAGGTATGCTTTACACTTACTTCAGAAAGTAGGGTTACTGGATTGTAAACCATTGTCCACACCAATGGTTAACAAGCTAATTATTTCAAAGAATTCACCTCTACTTTGCAATCCAACTTTGTATAGGAAACTAGTTAGTTCATTGCAATATTTAACATTTACAAGACTTGATATTATGTTTGTTGTTAATTGGGTATGTTAGCATATGCATGATCCTACTTAGTTTCACTTTGCTCAAGTGAAGAGAATTCTAAGATATGTAAAGGGCACTTTGGAGTATGGCCATTTTCTTACTTCTAATACTGATTTTCAGCTGTCAGCTTACTCTGATGCAAATTGGGTAGGTTATCAAATTACAAGAAGATCTAATACAGGGTATTGCACATTTGTTGGTTCTAATTGTATTTCGTGCTCTTCTAAGAAACAACAGACTATTTATAGATCAAGTACAGAAGCTAAATATTGCGCCATGACTGTTGGTGCAGCTTAAATCAATTGGATCACATATTTGCTTCAAGATCTTCACATACTTCAATCCAATGTTCCAGTGCACTATTGTGACAATCTTAGTGCTTTGTATCTTTCTGTGAATCTAGTTTTTCATGCTCGAGCTAAGCACATTGAGATTGATTATCATTTTGTAAGAGAACAAGTTGCTTTGAAAAAGCTTGAAACACGACATCTCTCCACAACAAAACAACTTGCTCATATTTTCACCAAGGTTTTGTTGTTTCAATCCTTCTCTCGAATTTTGTTCAAGCTTGGAATTGTTACCATATCCAACTTGAAGGGTGGTATTAGAGATGAGAGTATATAGAGAATGTAATTAATATAAATTTCTTGTTTTCAAATGTTACCGCAGCAATGGCTACTTCTCCCCTTTGCATGTTGTGCAAGCATTCTAGATTGTTCTAATTGTGTACATATAAAGGCTTAAGGCCAATGCTAATAATAATTTTTACACAATTCTTAGCTGAACATGTTAATGCAAACTTACGTTCATATTTCTTCTCAAACTCTCATGTAAGTTCCCTCCACATTCAATGTGAAACAAGCAAACAACCTTCCAACTACAGACAAAAATGAACAAAAACAACATCAAATTTTCAAAATGATTATGGTTTAAAAGAACGTTACATTGAGACAATTGACACCATTTCTTAATCAATTTCTTCAAATAATTAAAAAGCTCAAAAGGCTAACAGAAAAATAAAATGCACTCCTGACTAATTGTGTTCTATATCCCTAATTATGATCCATTAGCACTCATCCTTGAACCAATGTACTCAAAATAAACACTAAAATGTCTGAAATCATAGGCCCTTTGGGCCCCCAACCAAGCTCTGGTACCATTGTTGGGCCCTTTGGACCCCTAAAAGGATTTGAAATAGGTGTAACAGGCTTCTCTTAATCCAAAAGTTAACTTAAGAAATAAAGTTTTTCTATTAGCCTATATACAAGTCACTAACACCTTCTACGATCGATGTGGTATAAACTCTATCATCACCTAGGGAGTCCTCGAAACTATCATCACCTGGGGCGTCCTCGAAACTATCATCACCTGACAAACTCTCCTTAAATATTCAGGCCATCAGGTGGAACCCACGAAGGAGACTCCGACAATCGGCATAACCAGACTTTAATACTACTTTTTGGCCCTTTAGGCACCCAACCACAACTAATCTCTATTGACAATCGGCATAACCAGGCTCTGATACCATTTATTGGCCTTATGGGCCTCCAACCAGACTCTGATACCACTGTGGGGACATTTAAGCTCCCAAAAGGACTTGCAATAAGTTTCAAGCCTCTTTTAATCCAAAAATTAACTCAAAGAATAAAACTTTCTCATTAGCTTATATACAGGTCACCAACACCTTCTACGATCGATATAAGATAAACCCAATACCTAAAACACCAATTACAATGTCACTTGGATCACAAATATGCAACCAAAACAAACAGAAAAAAAAAAAAAAAAAAACTCGCATCCTCAATCAATCATGTTCCAAAGACTAACTTCAGACAAGCACCAAAACAAAGGGAAAAAAAGAACGAACAAGAAACACCAACAACCACATTACCAGTGCCGCCATCGCCAACAATAACAAGCTTGAAATTCGTGCAATCCGCCTACTACTGGTTCGGAAATGCCTGCAAAACCAAAAAAAAACACACCACCAACTCCCGCAAGAGCTACACAATGCACACCAAAAAAACTCCAGAATTTTTTTTTTAAAAACCACAAAAACCCAAAATTAGATTTACCATGACCAAACTGAAACTGAAAAGCGACGGTGAAGAAGTGAAGAGGAGGTTAGGCGAGGAGCTATGGAGACAAAGGCCGAGGGTGAGACGTGGGGAAGGGAGGGGGATTTTGGTGGGGGATTAATAGAGGTTGGGAGCGTCCGGTTGAATTGAAAGCAAGAATTCTAGCTGTTGGATTGTGAGATGGAAGGGTTGGATTTGAACGACAGGTTGTTTCACTCCCCGCGCATGTAAGCTAGGCAGGGTTCGGAGGAACTCAAAGGGGCATGTCGTTGGGGTGTAGAAAAGATGGATTTGCCACCAAAACGTTTCAAAAAGTTTATTGGCATTGGTCAGTGGGGTCAAGCAATGTCCATGTTTGACTAAATATTTTTACAGTATGCATTTTAAAAAATACTTACATTAAATATTTTCAAGCACGGGTAATTGCTATATTTATTTAATGGTTGTATACACATAAAAGTGAACCTTTCAATTGACATTTGGAAGTACAAATATTATTTTTCTTGGCAAAAACTCTAAAAGGGTGTGAGTGGGTATTATTATTTATATTTATTTAATTATTTGATTAATGTAAGACAAAAAGTTTGTTATCTTATCAATATTTAAAATTATTCAATCAAAATGACCATCATCACAAATTCGATCTAGTTTAGAATTTATTTTAATTTCATATTTTGTTATCTAATCTTTACACATTATAAGCCACATTTTTTTCTCACAAAAAGCCAATAAATAATTCATTTATTTGATCGGTATTTTTTTTCTTTTTAAATTCTCTTATTTGGTTAGATTTTATTTAATTATAAAATAGTTAATCTATTTCAGTTATAAAGCCTCCAACCGTTAATCTACTTGATCATTCTCTTTTTAATCGATCTCTCTCTTCAATCGGTTTCTCTTCCTACCTATTGGGTTAGGAATTCATGCATACGA
Source organism: Piper longum (assembly GCA_032619315.1). NCBI lineage: Eukaryota > Viridiplantae > Streptophyta > Magnoliopsida > Piperales > Piperaceae > Piper > Piper longum. Next base: position 17,350 of record JAVDBV010085909.1, on the reverse strand, counting down.
ATAAAAAAAATGGAATTTTTTATTTTTACAATGCTAAGACTACCCTTTGGGTTAAATTTGGGTTAATTAGAGCATAAAAACTAAATTGACTCAAGCTGAACTATTTTAATTTAAAAATAAAAATAAGATTTTTTCAAAAACAAAAACAAAAAACAAAAACAAAAAACAAAAAGTAAAAACTATACAAGTTAGATTCAGCCACCTCAGGGTTCACAAATCTAATTACCCTTGATCAGGACACTACCACTTCTAATCTAAAAGGCTAGATCTAGCTACCTTGAGTCCAGTCCAATGGGATCTGACCACCTCTAACTATAGGATCTAGCAAGTGACAACAAAAACCTACAAAAATCCTCTCATCCAAATTGGCATGGCTCACTACTTATTTTTTAAGGAAATTTTGAACCCAACCTACTTAGCATAAGAACAGGCTATCATAGACAATTAATATACAATTAATATCCTCTGCTTATTTTACTTGGTTAGGTTTGTAATTTTCCCCTTTTTTGGTAATTATGTCTGATTCTTTTATTAATTAATAAATAACATTAAAAAAATTTTCTTTTTCTATTAAAAGAACTTATCATTATAATTAAATTTTTTTGATAAAACATATTAATATGTAAAAAGATCTCTTACAGAATATTCTAAAATAACTATAAAAGTGCCCCTTTTTATCAATCTTTACCCTTTATATTTACGTATTACCTTTATTTAGAAGTGTGCATTACAAGTCTATAATATCAGACATGGATATTTTTCATTTTAGACTTAAGATTAGAATTGAAATTAAATATTAATTATTATATGAGATGGGTTGTAAGCCTTTTAAAATAATTAGTCATTTACAAAGAACTAAATTGATACTAATAAATGCAAACCCGTTGTCGCAACCCTTTCTCATCATTTTAAATAACCAAAATTAGTAGAGTTTAACTACTTGTTAAGGTTATATCATTCAAATTCCATTATTTATTTATTGCAATTTGAATAAATAGGCGGGCTCTTACAGGGTTTGTTATAACATTTGCTATGGCAAACCTCTCTTCATTTGGAAACACAATCGACACTCATAATATGTGGTAGCAAAGCCGTTTGGTGCAAAAAAGAAAACTTTATGATCGAAATAAAATTGGCTTATATTGAGGTATTATTCAGTGACATCCAGGGCAACGAAGCGAAATATGGAAGAATATTACAAACCTGTGATATTGGACATGGGTTTGCACCGTTCTAGACTTCTAGTCCCATATTATTATTGTGATTGGGTGGTGACTACTCTACGAGATTTAAGGTAAATCTTTTAAAATAATCGATTATTTTAAGATACGCGCAGAGTTTTTATGAGAAATAAGAGGATAATTTTCAATATTAACGGGTCGTGGTAGATTGAGAGCTAATTGCCAAAAATATGAAGTTTTTTTATAATGATAAAACTATCATTGGGTTGGATATATAATTTTTGGTTGAATCTTTTAAAGTTTTTTAAAAGAGGGTAATTTTCAATAATATATATCTATTTTCCTATTTAGTAATTAGACTTGATTTTTCAATCACTCGACAATATCAAAAAAAAATTTCTTTGGTAAAAAACGCATACACCCAAGATCCATAACACAAAGATCACCTCTCTTGTCGTCGCAAGTTTAAAATTTCAGACAACAATTTTTTTAACACATAAAATTACTTTCGTTTATTATTTTCAAATAATACAAATAATTTTGTGAATTTGAAGCCCCACCTACAATATTGCACAGCGACATATATATGTAGCAAACAATCTCAAAACAAAATTGGTGCATTTATCCCACTCCAATCTAAACTTACACAACTCTGAGCCTTAGGTAGAGTCGTTTTAAGAAAAATGGGTCTTGGTAAAGGCAAGGCCCATGTAATGGGCTACTGGGCCTTCTTGTGGGCCGAAGAACATCGCAATTATTCTCTGACCTTTGACAGGATACAAGAAAAGCTCGTTTTGGATTCTGGTCTGCCGTAGCCATGGCGTCGCCGGCGGCTACCTCCTCGTCCGGGTAACCATTCCTTGTCCTCGTCCCCCTTCACGTTTCAGCTACCTTTTGTTTGTCATCTGCATCGTTTTCTGCGACAGAAATGCTGCTGTGCGGAGACAAAGCCGGGGGCCTCCATTCAATTCTTGTTGCCTTTGATCTACCCCCCTGTTCTTCCTCTGAGTAAGTTTGAATGTGGCGTTATGAGTCTCTGGTTCTTTGTGTATTAAGTGGTTATCGACGCGCTGATCGTTTTGTGGGTTTTGATCCGAATGCAGGTATGTATGCATTTAAGTGTTCTTGCTTTTTTGTGTTTGTTGTTTTTGCATGTTTAGTTCGAATTGGGTTGCGGAGGAGCCCGGTTCTCCGGGATCGATTGTTCACGGCTGTGCTGGCTGGGGGGTTTCTGCATGGATTTTATCTTGTGTATCCCTCCCATTTTTCGGTGTCTTTGTTTTACTTGTTCATAATTTTGGTGGTCTTTTACTTGTTAATGTTGTTAGTCGTATAGCTGGTTACTGAGTTAGTATGGGACGGTTGCATATTTTGTTTGTGCTATTTTGTGGTGCACCTGGTTGTGGTATTTGCAGCATCATCATTAGTAATTTAGGTGTTCAACGTTTGACGCTTAGTATCAGAACATCAGAAGAAGACATGTACAAGTAGAGGTTTTCTTGAGCTATTATGCTCAATTTGGATGTCAACAATAGAAGTTAAAATAATAGGTTGATAAAATAAGGTTGAAAGGTTATCTGTATATAGCGATCATCTGACTACAATTATGGAGGAATAGAACCTCTTACAATAAAGAAGCTTAATTAACTTGACTAAACCCTTTATTCATAACCCTTACTCCTTTAGATTTAACTACTTGACTAAAACATCCTCATTACTATGCACAGATCCCCACAATAGTCCTCTAACAAAAGTTTCAACTATGCAAAATTTCACTTACTTTTAGTGTATTAGTTGGTATATAATGTTGTTGCTTTGTTTGTGAAAATTTTTGTTGTTATCATTTATATTCTAGAATATTAAAATATATGTAGTACATGTTTTGCGTACAAACTGAGGTTGTTTATAGTTTTCACTGGTCTAAGCATATTTATCTATAAATTTAATAATAAAGTTGGAGGCCTTTAGATGACTTCAACTCCAAATGCTTTGGAGATGAGAACATAATGAATATGTAGTTGGAGAAAATTATGAAGAGTTGATTGAGTTGATACATTAGTAAGCAAGGTTGAATCTTGTGCAATAGTCCAACTTTGTGGAGTTGATTCGAGGATTGGTGGAAATGGGGATGCTAATGAGTGAGCCTTTATACTCCTAAGTTGAACATAGAAAAGTGCATTTGGAAGTTAATAGGGTATACGTTGGGTCAAATCAATGCCTTCTGTACCATTTGATCCTTCGTGGGCACATACTAGACTCACAAACAGTTAATGCGATCTAATTCCAGATATAGTGATTATTAACTATTTATTGTACAAACATGGATTTAGCCGCAATATAGGTTGCACTGGTATTATTGTGACCATTTTGTACCTTGAGGAACACCAATATGTAGCCCATAAATAATTCAGATAACTATGAAAATCCTGATATTGTCCTCTCAACACTCAGGTACATGTGCAAAATATCGGGTGTCAAAAATAAATAAAGACAAGAATTTTCACCTGTCCAGCAGAAATGCCCCTTTATATTGTTGATATGCTCTACTACATTTTGTTTTGGTTGTTTTTTCAAAAGAAAGTCATTGGTTTAACTTTATCACTGAAATGAGGAATGCAACTATTCTTTGGGGACTTGTATGAATACAGTTTTGGTTCTTTCTATTCTTAACTCAATTATAGAACTGACCTCTATGATGCGGAGAGCAAATGATCCAGCAGTATAAAGAATTTTATTTATTGATGCTACACACTTCCCTGTTTTTGCCTTTAGATACAAATGATTTTGGCAATGCAATAAATGGTAAATATTTTCTTACTCGGGAATTTTTGCAAGGGGAATATGGACAAGGGAAAATAGTTTGTATTTACGTGTGTGAGTATTGAGAATAAATCCTGTGTGTAACTACGAGTGACTGTAAGATTTTACCAAAGTAATAAATCTTCACAAATTGGTAAAGATTACCTTGTCCCCCTGCAAAAATTCCCGAGTAAGAAAATCAGATAAACTATTTTCCAAACCAGGAACATATTCTATATCAAATTCAAAAATTGCTAATAATGGTTGCCATCTAGCAAAGATATGTTTAGATGCTAAATTCTGAACATCTTTTTCTCATATGAATTTGGCTGCAGTACAATCAATTCTTAATAAGAATTTATTATTAAGTAAATCATCCTGAAACTTTAAAATACAATTTACTATACTTAACATTTCTTGTTTAATAGTAGAATATTTAGCTTGAGTTGGATTCCATAATCCAGAATGAAATCTAATTACAAAATCTTTATTATTAATATTTTGCTTTAATATTCCCCCATATTCAAGATTAGATGCATCAGTTTCAACTATTTTTAATGTAGAAGGATGAGGTAAACTTAAACAAGGAATATATTGACTTTTTTATTTAATTTTCTTAACAGCTTCTGTATGGGCTGGTGTCCTCGGAGGTGGATTCTTTTTAAGTCTTTGAAATAATAATTTGCAATCAAAAACTAAATCTTTATAAAATTCTGCTATATAATTTAGACTTCCTAAAAACCTTTGTAATTGATTTTTATCTAATATTTTATCTGAAAATTTATTAGAAAATTCTATAACCCTTTGAATAGGTTTAATAGATCCTTTTTCTATATTATGTCCAAGATATCTAATATTAGTTTGTACTAAATTCATTTTAGTTTTAGATAATACAATTCCATTTGTCATTGCAATTTTGTAAAATTGATTTAAATGTTTAAAATGTTGGTCAATTGATGTAGAATAGATTAACACATCATCTATATAAATTATAATGAATTTTACATATGGATAAAATATATCATTTATTATTTTCTGAAATTCTGAAGGAGCATTTTTTAATCCGAAAGGCATGACATTCTATTCGTATTGTCCAAAAGGAACATTAAATGCCGTTTTGTATCTATCTTCTTCTTTTATTTGTATTTGCCAAAATCCTGATTTTAAATCATATTTACTAAAGATAGTAGCTTCATATAATCTTTTTAACAAATCTTTTTTATTTGGAATGGGATATCTAATCCATTTTAAAACTTTATTTAATGGTTTATAATTTATAACTAATCGAGGTGCTCCACTTTCTATTTCAGATGCTTTAAAGACATAGAAAGCAGCACATGACCAAGGAGATTTACTTTCGCGTATTAAATTATTATCCATTAAAGTTTTTATTTCTTTTTGACAATATGTAACTAGTTCTTGATTCATCTATATTGGTCTAGCTTTAGTAGAAATTTGTTTATCTGTAAAATCTTTTTCATATGGAAGAGAGACTTCATGTTTTTTCTTATTCCAAAATGCACTTGGCAAATCATTACATAAATTTTTTTCAAATAAATTTTTAATATCTGTTACTCTATTGTCTATCATAGGTTCTTTTAATTTTGTTTCTAAAATTAATTGATTAATTTCATCTTTTAAATAATTTATTTGTTTAATTTTATTTTTATGTTTATTTTTCATTGTAGAAATGAATGTTTGTCTTTTAGGAAATTCTAATTTAAATGTAACTTCTTTATTTTGTAAATGTGTATGAATTCCAACATCATCTATATAAAAGGGTTCTATCAAGGCAGTAAAAGGATTTCATAATATAACTTTTGATCCTATGTTTTTTACTAATATAAAAGTTAAATAAATACATACATCACTTATGCAAACTACTACATTAGGAAGTTTATATTTAACTTGTAATCTTTCTTCATTAGCTGCAGATAGAGTTTGTTTTGTTTTCTTATAATATTTTTTTGGATTTAATCCTTCTTGAATTATATTTCTATCAGCGCCAGTATCTACTAAAGCTAATGTTTCTAATTTAAATTCTTTATTTATAATAATTTTAATTCTTATAATATATTTTCTGATTATAGTTTGTTCTATTACATTTAAAAATAAACTTTCTTCATCCTGTATATTGGAAGCTTCTCCTATTTCAAAAGTCTTTGCTTCTTCAAAGGCTTTTATTTCCTCTTCTTCGTCTATTTCTTCTTCAATATCTATTTTTTTATTCATTTCTAATATTTCAATTCTTCTTTTAAGATTTGAAACTTCTAACTTAAGAGTCTTCAGTTCATGTAATAAATCATTTAATTGAACTGATTTTTTCTGGTTTAAGCTTATTTAATACTTCAGTCATATTATATGAAGGATGTAATAAGGCTTCAGTTTGTGGTTTAAACGTTGGTTTATTATTTTGTTTAGATTCTAAAAGTTTTTCTATATATTTTCTTTGTTCTTCTTTATTAGGTATAGAATCTATCATATCTAAAACAAATTCTTCTTGAGCTGTTATTACATTTATTTTTAAATTATTTAGACCCATTATATTATTATAATTATCACAATTACAGTCTTCATTACTTTCAGAATCAGATTCTATTTCACTTTCAGTATTTACTTCTAATGCTTCATATTCAGAAGTATCATTTTCTGATTCAACAATAAATCTAAATAATTGTTCTTTTTCATATTCAGAAATTTTTAACTCTTTAATTTTTTTTTTTAACCTACATTGGGATATAGTATGTCCTGTCTGGCCACAATCCCAACAAACCAAAGGTTTTCTAAAAGAAGTATTTTTCTGACTTATTTTCTTTTTATTAGGTTTAGAAGATTTTGGTTTTATTTTTGTAGGTGTTTCCCTTTTCCTGTAAGATATATATTTACGTTTAGGTTTACTAGTTTTATTTGTAGATTTATTTTTAAAAGGAAAAGGAGGTAATAAATTTGTTCCAAATTGATTACAAAATTCTCCTATTTCTCTTTTACCTAAAAGTCTTTGTTTCTTTAATTGATTTTTTAATCCTAGATCATTACATAGACTTAGTCCTTCATTAATTACTTGTCCAATTAATTGACCAAATGTATATTGATCATAAGAGATTATACCATTATGTAAATTGCGTAATTTATTATGGACTCGTTCGGCAAATAATGTAGGTAATCCTGAAATAAATCTTTCTTTCCAAATATCATAATTGGAATCATCTCTTTGATATAATAATGTTAAAAATGTATCCTTATACCATCTAAAATGTGTTAGATTTGGACATCTTAAATTCAATATAAGTTCTTTAATCCTTTCTTTTAAATTATTTAAATCACCAACAAAATATATTAATATTGTATGTATTATAGTATATACGGAGTCTTCAATTACTTGATTAGTATTGGGTTCTGTTTTAACAGCTCCTAACACATCTAATTTTTGTGCATTAGTTAAATTATTATCCCACCAACCTTTTAATTATCCTGAAAAGCCAACAACTATCATTTCTGTTATTTGCCTATCTGTATTATTGTTTGTTCTACAAATTGTAGCATATATTAACATATTATGTAGGAGTGTTAATATTTGATATTCTGTAAATCCATCAAGATTCCATTCATAAATGGATTTTCCATTATAACTTAATACTGATTTAAGATCTTCTTCAAATAACAGATTAGCAGGTGTTGGTCTTTGATAA
>JAVDBV010085908.1:0-15489 GCA_032619315.1 Piper longum | reverse complement strand
TCGGACCGGCTGACAAATTGTGTGGCTAATTGAGGCAACACCAAAACCAACCTTGGCTCTGATACCACTTGTTGGGCCCTTTGGGCCCCAAAAGTGACTTGCAACAGGTTCATGAGCCTCTCTTAATCCAAAAGCTAGCTCAAGAATTAAGGCTTTCCCATTAGCCTATATACATGTCACCGATTGCCTCCAAATGGGATGTGGGATTAACCCAACAAAAGCAACATAAAATTAACCAATACATGATCCTAGAATACTAAGCTATCATATTATCCAGCTAACTTGAAACATATAAAGACAGAATGTGTTAGACCTATGTCGTAAAATACAAACAAAGTAGAGCAAAGATAAAAATACATCAGTACAAATTAGATGCAGAGATCAAATGAAGACTATAACATCCCATGTTTGGTTTAACATAGAAAAGAATTAGAATATTAATTTAAATAAAATAAGTCAACGCCATAACTTTCCGAGTAAAGAAGCTCTGTTGAACCTTTGTTTTGACAAGATAATATTTAACACCTTTAAGTGTCAGCATGGACGATCAAGAAACCACTTGAAGAAGCCGTGTTTGAAAAATCAAGAGACGAGGTGAAGTATTGAAAACTTTGGCTCTTCACTTTGGTCAGGACATCAAAACCCAAAGATATGGTGGTTCAGGTCAGGTAAGAAGACAATTCAACTTTTGGCTGACCTTAGGATAGTAGTTTGGCTATTATAGACCTAGGGACTTGCAATGTTAGACTTCGGCGGACCTTTAGCTATGGATTCGGTACATGAGCGAACTGTGCTCAGACGTTTCATAAAATCACATTGTATCCAGAGATGAGAGCTAATTGATGAGTAGACTTCCTCTTTCGATTCACAAAATGTGATCTAGGACACAATAGGAGTTTGTGTGCCTCAATAGGCAAGAGATCATCTTAGTCTAGCACAAGAATGCCTTATATTGCTACCATGGGGTCAACCCGTGAACTAGGTAAACCAAATGGGTGGACCAAAGAGCATGAGGATACCTTAGGGCTGACGTGGCAAAAAAGAAATAATGTAGCACACCCATTTGGTTCAACCCGAACCAAATCAAAGTGTTAAACCTTGGAACGTTGCTCTTCATTTAAAATAGAATGCAAACTACAAGACCAGACCTAACCATTTGAGGTGTCAGAAGATGGAAGTCGAGAGTGGACATCTAAATACGCATCCAACATGAAACACTTAGATATGTATGCAAAAGATTTCTATGGCTGGGCTCATTTAAGTAAGGCATCCTTAATGAATCCAAGTTGCAATAGAGAGTTCAAATCCTAGGGAAAATCTGACAGAGTGTACCCTGTAATTAGGACATTGAAAAAATTTCACTTGTATAAATTTCACAATTAACAAAAACAAATGCAAAACATTCTAAGATTTTCATTTCATCACGTGAACACATCACATTTGTGTTTCACACATTCATAGTGTAAAACCCGTGATTCGAGTCACGGTTTATAGTCATTAGCCGATCGGTTCAACCGTCGATTTGAGTTAAGTGTATTTTGGAACACGTGTACTGAGCCGATGCCGGTCGAGTGTAGGAGGTATGAGGGGTCATGTGTACCCGAATATGTGATGATAACGTCATGAATGGGTAGAGAATGAGTTATCAGAATATATAAGAGTATACAGTCGATGATTTTATATTTCTTTATTTTGTGACCGTAGAAATAGTTTTAGGTCGTTACCGCGTTAGGACGCGTTACGGGTAGTTTGGGTGGGTTGACAGTTATAGAGCATGTCATTTTGATTTTGTGTGTTGTTTTATTTTATAGAATTTTCCCCGATTTTTTCTAGATATGTTTTAGAATTTATTGCTAGTAAATAATTATTTTGACTCGAGACGGAGTCGAGCCAAGTAATATTTACAAAAATGCCACCCAGCTATTTTTCTTCTCCCCCGACACTTCTTTTCCAAATCCTAGCACCCCCCCCATGTGTCGCCACCGCTGCTGCCGGCACCGCCCGGCCGCCGACCGACGCCGCCCAGCCCCGCCGCGTCGTCGCCGTGCCACCCCGACCAGCCCCGGCCACCGTCCGGCTGCCACGATGCCGGGATTGCCACGCCCGCTATGCATTCGCGTTGCCGATTGGGCCGCAGGTGACCATCGTCGCCGCCATCTAGTGGTCGCCTCGGCACCACCGACCACCCAGCGACCTTCCCCGATCATAGAGCCGCCCTCGCCGCCCTGGCCGGCCGGATCTAGCCACCCACCACTGATGCACTGTTTTTGCCATTTTTCGGTGAGCCACCGCCTCCGTCGGCCGCGTTGACACCACAGACACGTCGGGCTGGTCGAGACAGTTTCGATGGTACCCATACGGCCCCGATCCGACCAGTAGAACCCGATAGAACTTCGGACGTCGTGGAGCGCCGAATTCGAGGTTCGAGATGCACGTACGACGGAACCCTAACCATCGCTGATTGCCGACAATGAGAGGTATAATTACCTCTAATTTGATTATTTAGACTTGATGATTGTTAGCACAGCATGTTAGGATTCATTTATTGATGTGATTAAGTTATTATTATTGATGAGATAATAAGTGGCATGGTTGGGTCAATTGTGAATGAAGTGATAAGTTGTATGAGGTGATTAATAGCATATGAAGGTTAAGTGATCTAATGAGGTAAAGTAAATCTAAGCATGTTAATTGAGTACGATATAGCATAGAAAATATAATAAAATTGATCTAAATAAGATGAGTTAGGATTATTTTCACATTTATGATTATTTGACCATTGATGAATGTTTGATTGTAAGTGTGTTGATCATGTCAGCTTGATGCATCATTTAGTTATCAGGCGTTAGTATTTAGCTCTGATGTGTAAGTACGGAGTAGGAGCTCGCCGCCTAGACGCGATGGCACGCTTGGAGCTTCTACCAGGTCCGTTTAGGACTCGTCTCTGATTTACGTTCTATTTTATCGTATGTTTGGTTTTCTACTTGCAGGACGAGTTAAGTGGAGTTTTATTGGATCCCATTTAACTCAGGCCATTTAGCCGAATAGTTTTCCGAGATTAATAACCCTTGAGGATGAGATCCCTCGAGTATGTTTTCAAAAACAAGATCCGCCAGGCCTATATATATAGTTTTCGTGTTTTAAGTGAGAGATGAAAAGAGGGAGGCGGCCATGGCTTCAGACAAGGCATGTGTTCGTCTTCGGGTTGATGTTGGGGAGGACCCACTTCATCCCGAGGGATCTTGCTAACTCCTCATTTGAGTTCCTCACACCCGGAGAACGTGGAGGTTTACGGGTACTGTTTAGTACATCGCATATCTGGACTTGTAGTTCAAAGGGTACTGAAGGCGACTGCCTAAGAGTACTTGGCCTTCGGATCAAGGCCAGGAGTAATATGGAGGACGTAGAGGGCTGAGATGAACGACAATGATATTTGATGCTAGACACGAGAATGAGATTTGATGCAAGACGCAATAGATGAGATGACTAAGAAAAGAGAATGAGATGGATGGGGGATGCTGCCGCTCGAGGGCGACGGCTCCCGTTAGTGCCCTTGTGAGAGTTCTTGAAGAAGTATATGGTTTTTATTTAACAAGAGGGTTAGCTCTCATGTGCCAGTTTGATATTAGTTATTTTCCGGACCGGTAACGCTCGTTACTGGCGGTTTTGTATTATATGTAGGTGATGAGTACGAGATGGATGTGCCAGCTATACGGAGAAGAATTGAGGTCTTCTGCACACACACATATATGTTTGTTGATTTAATGTTTAATATTTCGGTTATGATTTTATTATATTGATGCGATGAAATGAAAGGACGTGATGATGAAACGTGATTATGCATTAAGACACGATGAGATGACGTGAACATAAATACATTGTGTAGAAAGTTTTAAAATGAGTTTATAGCATGTTAGATTTTGTATGAATGAAATTGTTTGATATATGATTAAATATACTTACATAAGTATATTTGACAGGGTGGCCCCTAATTGCATTTTTATGGGAAACTCTGTCCATTATATTTTATAAATTTTATTGATTTTGATCTTAATTATATTAGTGTGTGGATTAGTCGTATGCCATATATGTAGTGAATCGTATCTTCATCTTAAGACGCCGAGAGTAGATCCGGGTCGGCTTAACCGAATCTAGTAGATTATCGAACGGTTCGGTCGCCGGTAGCATTTCCGGGTCGGTTCAAGGGTGAGCTGAGTCGGGGTGTTACACAACATATTCATAGTACGATTTCACATTTCCAGGACCATTACAACATATTTTAATATTCTTCAGGCATGAGGTTGCATCCCTCTGACCAAACCTGCAATATGACACCTATATAGAAAACGTATTCAGTAATAAAAAGATTACTGGTCTAAAAATAACTACTGAAAAACATTCAAAAGTAACAAATGGATAACTCATTATCCACGGAAAATTTCAACAAAAATTAAAATATTTCCACAATGGTTATATACCAGTGCTATGGCTTGTAGGGCCTAGTTGATAATCATTGCAACATTGCATAGTTTGAATAAACTCAACCAAGAGCATGGACATGCTAAATACACACTACTAGTAAGTGATATAGTTGTGAATCATCATAAATATTAACTGCCAAACTGAGCAATAGTACCGTTCGGACCCTTCGTTGGGCGTCACACTCCCATCCATGTCGTATGCATAGAAAATTTGAAAAGCATACAGTAAATATAAGGCTTAGGAAGGGTTTGATAAATAGCACTAATAGGATATTTGAATTGGATCTAACTTTTTGAAAATCATATTGCAACACCCTGATTCGGCTAGTAGAGCGAACCGAATCTAACTGATAAATTAATAACCCATTAAAATGCAAAATTGACCAATATGGATCTAAACCACTTAAGGCATCAGAAGACGAAAACTTGAGGGAATCTAACACACAAACCAAACCCAAAATGTATACAACAAGACCTATGGTTGGGCACATGCAAATAGGACATCATCAATGAGTATAAGTTACAAAGGAGACTAAGATTTCTAGAGAAATCCAGTAGAGTCTCCTCTATAACTAAGACATGGGAAAATTTTTCACAACTTGTTTATATTCACAAATACTAAAATCACACATAGACTTAGGAGGTGTTCCACCTTATTCATTTCACAACACAGAGTATTTATAACACAGATTTACATTCTTCATTCTGTTAGTTTCCCTAGTCTTCACATGAGCCCTTCAACTTGCAAAATAAAGCTCATAAGCTCCTCCAACCCATGTATCTTCTTTGCTCTAGATACATACACAAGCAATAAAGTTTGGAGTACTTGGCATTCATTTAACCTTCAGTTTTAGGACTCCGAGGCTCGGAGAATTCCTACATAAAATAAGTTAAACCTGCATGCCACCAAAGTATTTTGTTTACAAAATAGAAAGATATAATTAGGAATAACCAAAATATAAATAGTACAACCATGTTTGCATTACTAAAAATCGGCCCAAAGCCCCACAAATTCACATATGAAATTACCACACCTCCACAAAATAAAAAAGAGGGAGATATCCACAAACTACACAAAATGCAGCGAAACAACACACACAAAAAAGACAACAACTATCCCAACATCTCCAACCTCCTCGCAATCCGTGCACCTATGCCAGCCAATGCCACAACCACTCACCTACATATAATAAAAACACATCAGTAACGAGTATTACCAAGTCCCAAATAACAAAATAGGGAAACAACAAAATTAGCAATTAGATAAAAAAGTTATCCACGGGAAAACTAAATTGAAACAAAAACTTCCCCACACACACAGTCTAAATCAAAATAAAGCCAACAAGGCCTAATCATAATCACAACTCTAATCACACACACAAACAAGAATGGTCAATAGTAATGTATCAATACTATGTGTGAGCCAAAATGTGGCTGACGACAATATGCTTGTGGCCAACAGGGCCTAACTGAACACATTTGAAGCAAGACATGATTCGGGTATACTTGACGGAGAGCACGCACATGCTGCAATCTAAGATACACACATTTAGTAGGTATTATACTAATAATCATAAATACACAATTAACCACTAATTAAGCACCACAGGTAGGTACCCACCAGGCTTGTCAATTAGCGTTACACTTCCATCCACCATGCGTATACCAGAAATCCAAAAATGTAATATATGTATAACATCTAGGTAGGGATATTTCAGATAGCTCTAAAGTGCGACTTTTGAATTAGATCTTGTCTTTTTAAAAATTCATCAAGAGATCTCATCCTTGAATTTTTATTAATCCGAAAAATCGATAAGATGGCCTGTAGATAGTGAGATCTAATCAAACGCCACAAGCTATATCTCACGATGTGAAAACAAAACACGTGAGCCAAGCAATAGATCAAGTAAAGAGAGAGTCCTAACGGACCTGAGAAGAGCTTCTCGTCCTATTGAGGCGAGCTCAACTCTGCATGACCTAGCAAATGCAGATCACTACACAACACTTGTGTGATGCGTGTGTGCAATGATATGCAATAGTCCTAAATGGGGCAGATGACATGGCATATAGGACAAAAAATTAAACACTTCACACATCACATCACACTCACATGTTGAACATGATGAAAAGTGTATGAGATTCTGATTTATCAAATAAGAATGTTGAAATAGAGATTTCAGTATTTTATGAAATAAATTTTGGGATTCAACCCACAAACTTAATAACTTAAGATGTTGAACACCCAAGATAACTCATGGGAATTGTGAGATCCCTAACCTTTGTCCACATTTAAAACCTATTGAGGTAAGATCCTATTTATAAGTGGGAATGGATTATAAATCTTAAACTTGGTTAATCACTTTTAATATGATGACACAACCTATTGGTTTACACTTTAGACTGGGTCGTTATAGATAGTATTAGAGCAACCTGGTTCACTGTTAGATGGTGAGCTGGACTAAGAACGTTAGTTTGGCTACTGGTCACAGGCTAGGGAAGGACATGGGCTGGCACTAGTAATGGGCTAAGTGTAGGAATTTCAAGGATGAAATTTCCTAAGATTGGTGGATTGTGAAATCCATCAACTTAGTCTCACATCTAATAGATGCTGGAGTATGATTATATTTATAAGTGAGAATGAATATAGATATTTAACTTGGTTAACCACTTTGAAGAGATGATTTGGCCCAATATATTGCATTTTGGGCTGGGTCGTTACAACAATTAATAGAGATAACTTGGCATGCTAATTGCGAATGAGATCTCGTTAAAATTATAGGAATCAATTGACATTGACAATTAACTTAACTAAACTTATCTCTTGTAATTCTTCTATAGGATCGACTTTAGAAAATCAAAACTTGAAAACTGATGGATCTTGGAGATCCGGCAGATCCGCTTGAGATGTTGAGTACAATCCACACCCGAACTCATTAATTATGAATTATTTTATTAATTAAAATCAATTGATAATGTTCAATTAATTAGGTTAATTATTATTTAGCTTAAGACTTCACACCAAAACCTACTTCACAACCAATAACGGCTTATCTTAGCATTATTTTAATAATTTAATTAATTTACTTATTTGGCACTCAAAAGGAGGTAACTTGCATGCAGTCCAAAAATTACAAAGTTTTAATCTTTTTTTAGTTTCAACTACTATTAGATGTATTAGGCAATAGATTTCAAAAATTAGGCCAACACAAATATTTTATTACAATTATTAGTAAAACAACCACGAAATCAATAAAAAACATATTTTTAACAATAAATCAATACAATAACCAAATTATTAGCATGCCAAGATGATGAACGAACTATTTACATGATCTAATAAAAGATTCTACATTCAAACAATCATGAACATGCCAAAATGAAGAGAAAGGCGGAAAAGGGGTGGTGTACCACAACATGGAGAAAGAAGAGGGGAAAGTGTTTGGTTTATCCCATATTGGTCATGGATAGTGTTGGTGACTTGTATAAAGGTTAATTGGAAAGCCTTATTATTTAACCTAGCTTTTGGATTAAGAGAGGTCAATTATACCTATTGCAAGTCTCCTTTGGCTGTTTGCAAGTCCCTTTTAGTGGTGCAAAGGGGGCCCAAGCTTTGGTGTTTTCATGTGATGATTGGAGTTTTCCAAGTGATGATATGTGAAAGGGGGATTGTTGGACGATGATAATTTTGGGGTCGCCTGATGTGTGAAGGAGAGATTGTTAGGTTTATATCACATCAATCGTGGATGGTGTTGACGATTTCTATATAGGCTAAGGGGAAAGCCTTGATCCTTGAGCTAGTTTTTGAATTAAGAGAGGACCGTAAAATCTATTACAAGCCTCCTATGGTTTACAAATTCCTTTTGGGGACCCAAAGGGGTCTAATATAAAGGAGGAAGGGAAGGAGGAAGGAAGGTCAAGGAGGAGAGGGAAAGGGCTGGTCAGGGCTGAACAAGGCCAAGGAGAGGTGGCTGAGGGCGAAGGTGTGGTAAGACTAGAGCCGGCGGGTGGAGATTTTAACCCCACACAAAACACACCGGCACATTTGTGCCTTTGCATAACTACCACTTCACACGGACATGTGCACCATTGTAAAGGCGTTCTGGGGGTGCCCTTACCCTGCACACGGCCAAAAACGTGGGAAAAAAAGATGGGGAAAGGTAAAAAAGAAGGGGAAAGAGAGAGAAGGGCTCTGAATGACTTTTAAAACACGGCTAAAGCTAGGAGGTATGCCCGAATGCATGCGGAACAATTCTAATGTGACACGTGGCCTTAGGCTAAACTAACCAACCGAAAAACACATGCACCTGCTTGACAATTGGGGCTAGGGCTATTCAAAGCTTGATTGGCTTGGTGTTCGACTAAAAAAAAACTCGATTTGAAACTTAACTTGATATCAAACAAGGGGAGCCTGAGCCTATACCTTTTCAACTTGTCTCAACTCGAAGCTCGATACTTTATATAAAGAATAAGATTTCTACCATATTTATCTTAAATTTTTTATACAAATATAATCAAATTATAGAATATCATCATATGAAAATAATTTAAATAGTAATATTAGTGATTAAATTATATTTCTAGATTGAGCTAAATACAAAATTGGAAAACCCGGGTGTAAAACACCAGGCCCACAGGCCTAATTTTACACACATCAAAGGATCTCAACTTTGAAGTTTTGTTAATCCAAAAAATCGATTAGTTAACATGTAGGTAGTGGGATCAATGCCACTAACTACATCTTATGACATAAAAAAAAATAGCATGGAGCCAAGCAGCAGGTCAAGAAAAGGAGTACTAACGGACTTGTGAGGTAAGCTCCATATTCGAGTTCAAGAAGCTCAATTCCACACGGCCTAGCAAATGGAACCACCATTCTACTCCTTCTCAAGATGATATGCATACAATGATAAGAAGACAATCCTAGATGTAGCAAGGTGACATGACATGTGAAATTAGAATGATAAATACCAACATCACGTCATCAAAACTACATAAGGCTCTGTAAAATAAATAAAGTTGTTGTGATGAAGATCTCGGAGCATTATGAAATAAATTCTGGAATGAACCTGTGTAATTGAAACTAGCTTGAAGGATATCGAATCAAACCCAAACACATGCCAGTTAATAAAATATTGCCATCATTTAAATAATATTAATTCAATTGCTTAATTAAGATAACTAAGTCGATTGTTATTATTTGGCTTAAGATTTTCATATCACATTCATTTTATAACCAAATAAAAGTTAAAATGTCATTATTTAAATTATTTAAATAATTAACTAATTTGGCACAAAAAACAAGATCGCACAAACAGGCCCAAAAGTTATAAAGTTTTAATCTTTTTATTATTTCAAATGTTATTATGTGGATTAGTTGGTAAAAATTATAACTTTACACCGAATCAAGTATTTTACCACAATAAATAACTAAAAATAAAAACTTTTATATAAAAAATCAAAGCTTCAACACTATCTAAGCAAAACCACACAAAGATTTACAAGTAAACATGATGATAAACCATTCTACATGCCTAACTAGGAAGCTTTGCATGCAAACATGCCAAAAAAACAAAAAAAAATGGGGAGAAAGGAGCATACGTCGTGAGAAAAAGGGAGCAGGGAGAGGCTAAGGAAGAAGGATGTTGCGTATTTTATACTCTGCGCAAGTGCACACATCAATTATGTAATAGAATCATAAGTAGAGATTGTTCCTAATTTGTATATTTTACCATATTTTTGCTCTAAGTAATGTAACTAACTAATTAATCATACTAATGCTAAATAGTAATCAAGAGGAGGAAATAGCACTGAACAACAAAGAAGATCTATTCTAATTTGATTGAAAATCAAGGCAAGGGCATCAAATGGTAGTTATCAATTATATTAATCTATTTATTGTGAGTTAAAGCACAAATTTCTTTTGATAAAATGAGTGATCTATGATGTTCAACTTCACATAATTACTATATAATACAGACTTATCACTTCTACCAATTTATAATATGATTAGATTTGATATTTAAGAAAACGAAGGTAATTGTAATGGGTTGTCACTACATATTACAACCTATCCTTATGCTTCATTCCACATGTTTGTGCAAATAGAACAAAAGCAATGCATAAAGCTTAACTCCTTGATGTGGATATTCATGACATCAAGTCTATGTTTCCCCCAATTTTATAAACTATTCCAACCAACTCATCATTAATTTCTCTATACCTTGGCAAAACCAATTCTCTTTATCATGGAGAAGTTAGTTGGGCTTTTGAAGCATAAACCCTTGATCAATCATAAAGAGGTAGAAAATAACAACTATGTCATATAATAATTAAGATCTATTGTTCATCTCAGATCAATATATTTCACCCCATGAAGGTATTCATCATTATCATTATCAATAATTTAATACAATCAAAAGAAGAAGAAATGAGAAAATTCAAATATGTTTCGTTGGGGCCCTAGTATGATTTCTTCTGTCTGATTGTGTTGATTCCTTGCAGCTTGGCTTTATGGCTCCTCAAACTTCCAGAATCTCTCACTCTTACAAATCATTAGAAGTGAAGAATTCAAGACTCCAAGGGTCTGGAAGGAAAAGAATTGGGTACCAAGAGACCCCTTCTCTCAAGTGAGTAAACATGTACCTTTATAGCAATCCAAATTTCATAGTTTCTTGGAGATTTTCTAAAAACTTCTATGAAGTTTGCTATCCTTCATGCATTTGGTGCGATCCTTGTATTATCATTATACACACATTGAGTGGGGATTATTTCTTGGGTAAGCTGCATTAATTTCTAATTTATCTTGTTTAGCCCCAACCATTAGCCTAATTGGGCAAGATTATCCACTTAAGCTCATCATTATCCCATGTGCAATGTCACCATCACACCACTTCTGTTAGACAAATATTGCTCGATCACCTTCCTAGTATCTTCCAAATGGGGACCGCAACATGATTAAAGCTTAACAACCCTCCCCCTTGCTTATGATAAGCCTTTCCTTTCAAATAGAATTAAGTGCAAGTAATTAAATATAAAAATAGAAAAAACACATATTTTATTCCTCTATTTTGAAATCCTTATTTTGTAATAAAAATGAATAGAAAATCCAGCAAGGCTTTAGAAATATACTTGATCCTATTCAAAATAATAACTTTTTAAGTGAGCTATTAGAGGAGGAGAAGGAGAGGGAGAGAAGGAGAAAGGAGGAAAAGAGGGGGAGATAAGGGAAGGAGGGCGGCACAGGGAGAGGGGAAGAGAAGAGTAGAAAACAAGAGGGAGAGAAAAAAAGGGTGAGGAGAGCATCTTCACTTGGCCTGCCCGCGAGTATGCATGCGAGGAACTACAAGCGCACTAGCATCATGGCACTAAGAGCAGAATCCGACAAAAAAAAGGGGAAGTAGGGTAGTGAAAGAGGGGAAAAGGCGGAGAAATAAACGGGTAGACTTGGGTAGCAACGAGCACTCATCTAGGGCTATCAAGGTACGCCAAGAATGCCACACCAAAAAGTGATTCAAACTCTGTACTAACGCTAGACCAAAAAGTGAAACGCACATAAAACACATGCGAGAACAACCCTAAACTGCCAAGCTACCAATAAAAGTTAATGATGGAAAAACAATAAGAACTGCCCGAAGAGAACCTCGTCACTAAAAGCTAATGCATGTCTAAACACGGCTCAAGAAACAACCACCAAAGCCAACAACAGAAGCAACACAAACCAACAGCATGGCAATTGGTGTTCAACCATAGTGCACGCCAATACACAGATCACTTGATGGCGGACGCAACCAATGTCCAAGTTCACAACAACACACAAAGAGATCTCCTAGCACGGGACCGATTGAACCGGATCAACTTGCTACTCATATCAGGCAAACAATAAATCTAATGTAAAACACCAAGATGGTGGGATGGGTTTAACAAATGAAGACAAGAACTTTCGCAAACGTTCAGTCATGGGTTTGACAATTGAAGAGGGTGTGGTAGCACTAGGGCTAACACGGCGAAAGGAGATTTTTTCGGGTTTTGGTCAATTTTTTATATATTCCGAACCAAATTTTCCTACACTTAAAAAATTAAACTAAAGTCCAAACCAAACTAAACCACAATTTAAGAATAACTAAACCAATCTGATGATCGATTATTTTGGTTTTGCCTGAAATCTGCTCAGTCCTAGCCTGTATTGACCAGATTTCAACGGTGGTAACAACATAGCCATAGGTGGCCGAACGACGGAGTGCTGACGCTATAAAATTTGGCGAGCACAAGGTGTTTCTGAAAAACTGCAAACTTCACGAATAGATTTGGGTGTCTCCAGGCAATGGACAGCGGTTCTCGTGGCAGTGATGGAAAGCTGGTAACACAAGGAACACAACAGCGTAGATGCTAGTATTAGAGGTCTAGAATATGAAATATGAAGGATCAAAGATGAGGGATTATATAGAGAATGAAAAGGTACAACTCCAGTACCAAGTACATGCATGCCCAGTCAGCGCTATCTAGAACGTGAATGTGTCCTGTTTGCAAAAGTGGCACACATGTGGAGCCTAGTGTATGGATATATACATATAATATATCAAGGAAAAGCTCTTGGCGAGCCCAACATAAATCATACTAATGCAAAGTAAAAAGATGACCAAAAAGATAAAAATACAAAATGACATGGTATCCAAAACAACACAAGCGAAGGTAACTGATACATTTTCGATTCCAAATGCATAAAATTTTGGATTCCATATGCATATTTAGATCATCCCCAAACTCCAAACACCCTCCTAAATGCAAAAAGTGGCCCTAAACCAGCCTGCACTACAAATACTCGCAATGCTCACGTCATTTATTTTAAGTTCACATCATGCATTGGCAGGCATTAGAGTACGAGGCAATGGCCTTCGATTTATAAGTTTCTAGTTTCATGACAAATCAAGGGTGCTACATCAGGAATGCCAAAGATGCAACACATTATAAGCAAAAGGACAAGAGCATCCTTTCTGAAAAGACAACCAAAGGGAGAACCCTTTTGGAAAAAACACATTACATTTTTTCAAGTTAAACCGAAGACAGTACCTTTTCTAAAGAGACACAACCGCTTTGGAGCAGGAGAACATAGGGTTGTAAACTAGCCAAGTACCTTTTCTGAAGAGACACAACAGCTTTGGAGCAAGGAGATCATAGGGTTGCTAGCGAATTTTTTGTGTTCGGCCCGGTTCGGCTTGGCTCGCGCTTATTAATTTTATGTTAGAAAAAACACTCGGCTTGAAATGAACAAACTTGTTGAACAACGAACAAAATTTGAACAAAAAAATATTCGGCTCAGCTTGGCTCTAAACTCGAACTTGATATGCTTAAATTCGAAAAAATATTCGGCTCGACTCGGCTTATAAATGCTATTGATATCACATTGAACTTATAATGTTCAAATTTTTTTTTGATCCTACATAAATCGAGTATATAAACATTTATTAAGCTCGAGCTCAGCTCAAACCAAATCCAAACACTATAAATTTTATACAAATTCGGCTCAGCTCGTTTACATTAAAACTTAACTCGTTTACATTAAAACTCAGCTCGATTCGTTTTATATAAAGCAAAACTCAAGCACACCTTTGTTCGGCTCATTTACACCCCTAGGAAAACACAAAGATCTCATAGAGTAAAAATTTAGGAAAAGAAAAATACTCTTTGTTACAATTGGGTATTAGATATGTAGGCACTCAAGGCCTCCATAAAAAGCTCCCACCAGTAGCTAAAACTAATAGCCGGAGTTATTTATCAACTTGAAAGATTTGGATAGTCTCTTACAAACTATTCAAATTTCAACTTAAAACTCAAGGAAATCATATATAAGATTGTCCTGGAGACGATTAAACTAAGCTGGATGAATCTGAGGAAAATGACCAATGAACAACATTAAACTTAAGATATAAGCACCAATGCCAAATTTAATACCGAAACACCCATATGTACAGGTATCTATAAGATATTAATAATTCCAACCATGGGGACTTTGATTTTAATAAAGCATTGCCTTCTTAACATTCACTTCCCACGGTATCAAGCACATTAGTTCTGCAAGCAGAAATCCGAAGTATCAAGATATGACTAAAAGTTACATGAAGATCATGAAATGAATTACAAGTTTTCATCACTCTTTTTCCCTTCACTCAATTCATCTGACCCATTTTCGAGCTACTTCCCTGCATTTCTCTGAACTCACTTTCTCCTTATTCAATTGTGCACTTCTCTTCCTCTTATATAATCCATTCTTTTTCAAGTTTGGAGTTCTGTAGAAGGGATCAACCCAATCAAGAATAGAGTTGTCTCCTGAACCTGTTGAAGCACGACAGCCGAAGGAACGGAATCCTGCTTGTGCCAACTTACTAAACCGATTTCCTTAGCAGCTAGAATTACTAAACCGAATCATTTTGGATGTGATACGGGCAAGTACTCCATTAAAGGTCAATCAACAGGTGATCCTGTAAAAAATTAACAGACATTATCCATTGCAATGACATGTAATCAATCTTGAATGAACTATTGACTTCCAGTAAACAGTATGAGGGGAACTATAGAGGTCAGTGAATTATGTCAACAGTCGATTACATTATCAAGGAAGCCATGTTTAGGAATAGAGATGATCCAAAAACTATAATAGAAGAAACTGATCCTTTTCATTTTCTGCTATTGCAAAAATTTGCTCATTTCTACTGATGCATTACAGGCAGTACAATTGAAGTGGACAACAACAAAAAAATCATCCTTGAGGTACAAAAAGCAGTGCAACCAATCAACAACTTCAATCAACTTGCAAACGATTTTGATGAGTATTGGCTCCTGAAGTAGACACTGAAGGCAATGTTATAAACTACACAGAAGGGCTGACAGCAGCCTTTATTTCATATAGTTTAGTAAAAGGATAAATAGACCAATTTACCCTTGTCCACACAAACTCATTCGCAGATTTATTTTCTTGCTTTGTATGCTATAGATGTATTTGACAGATCTCATC
>JAVDBV010085907.1:0-16578 GCA_032619315.1 Piper longum | reverse complement strand
CTGCGTAGGATGGGGTGGGGAGAAGGGAAAGGGGAATCGGGGTAAACGGTGGTATTTTTCGTAATTAAAAGTTAACTCGAGTCTAACTCGAATAAAAATTAATAACTAGTTCTAAATAAATCATAAAAAAAATTTAAAAAATATGAAAAAATATAAAATATAATACATATAATTTGAATCAATTTAGACTAATTGATGAATTATTAAATTTTTATATTTGACCGATTTGGACCGATTCAACTGAACCGAATCCTGTCCGATTTAGACCGATTCCGATTCCGATTCCGATTCCGACTCCCTCCAAAACCGATTCCGATTTTTGCAACCATGCAATAAATGCATAATAGAGACATCGAAACGTCACTAAAAGGATTACGTAAAATGTCACAAAAAATTTATAAAACATCAATAAAATAAAAGTGTCGCTAAAAGCATATTACTGTGATGTGTTAAAACGTTGCAAATGACCAATTCTTAAAAATATTTTTTTGAATAATATTAAATTTTTTTACAAACCTAACTACAAAAATGACTAATATGTACAGATAATTGTTTTCGACAACTAATATTTACTATTTAACAACTTGATACATAAATGAACAAAGGGAAACAAATTGATCCCAATTTACAAACTACGACAAAAAAAAAAAGTAAATTGATCACATTGCCAACTATACTAAAACAAACGATAGCCTGAGCATAAAAATATTTAATTTGGCCACAATCTGAAAGCTCCATAGGTTTTGTTTGTGAGTGACAACCATTATTCATTATTAATAATAGCTTCCTGCATTTCAATCAAAATATAGTGAAACCCAAAATTCAATCAAAGTAAACTAAATTTTAAAAGCCACTAAACATGATTTAGGCCTATAGAAATATAAATAAAAATACAAAGAATGATAAAATTGTATATTATACATGTTCAATTAATGCTAACATATAAACATATTTAAAGTTACACAAGCAGTAAAACTTACTTGCATTTGCGAACGATGGCAAACGATCAAGTTTATCATTTGTCCTTCTTCATTCATCCTCTTGGGAATTCACAATGCCACGAAGTTCAGGCCGCAATTGATCAAGTTCATATCTATACGAAGAATTGCTAGAATGCATTTTCATCCCAAAAGTACCCTACAACATTGTTGGCGTCACTCCTAAACCATATCCAAGAACCCAGCCTGGTTTTTCTTTTCCCATTACTTCGGTAAAAAATACTATCATAAGTCATGTTGAGTTTATTTCACATCGATCATGAATGTTGTTGGTGACTTGTATATAGGTTAACGAGAAAACCTTATTTCTTGAGCTAGCTTTTGGATTAAGAGAGACTCGTGACACCTATTGCGAGTTTCCTTTAGTTGTTTAAAGTCCCTTTTGGAGGCCCAGAAGGTCTAACAATGGTGTTAGAGATTGGGTGGGGGCCGAAAGGGCCCAACAGTGGTGTTAGAGCCAAATTCAAACTGGGTTTGCCTACGTCAATTGTGGATGTCTCCTTCATGAGTTCCACCTGATGATTTAGGGGTGATTTAAGGGGAGTTTTCTAGTGGGTGCCGTCTGATGAAAAGTGTGAGATTGTCAAACGATGATTATTTCGGGTCATGCCCGATGTGTGAAAGGGAGTTGTTGGGTTTTGAATTAAGAGAGACCCGTGACACCTATTACTAGTTTACTTTGATTGTTTAAAGTCTCTTTTTGGGGCCCAAAAGGTCTAATAGTGGTTTTGAAACTTGGGTGGGGGCCGAAAGGGCCCAACAAGTCAAACTATCATTTTTGGATTCTTCGAGAACTTAGGAAGGCATATCAAGAATCTTGTCCTCCAATTAAAAACTACTTATTAAAACATAATAATATAAAAATTAATCAATATAATTAGGGAATTCCATAAATATTTACTAGTTTTATTTGTGAAATCAAATTGGGTACACCTCTTTGGTTTGTGAGTGCTTGAAACAAACCAAGCAGATTTGGTGGTTGTTTATTGTCATTATTCTGGATTTGACATGATGCATAATTAGACACAAAATTAGTTAAACATTGCATATGGATCAATAATAAAGTTCTCAATATATGTTCATTACCAACTCTCTAACACCTCATTTTTCGGCTTGAGAGTGGACCGAAATACGATGTGATAAATTGGAAAGCTATTCGTTAGGCATTTGTGCAACACTAAATAAGGGGAATAATTGTGTCATCCAGAACCTCTTCTTCACTTCTAGATGAGGTTGAAGGTTCTTTTATTTTTTCAAAGCTTTCTTAAGATTTTGCTTGACGAACTTTTTCCTTGCCAAAGTCCTCAACTCTTTGATCCTCCCTAAAAACTACATCTCTGCTTCAAATAAGTTTTCTATTCTTAAGATCCAAAAGTTTGTATCCAAACTTATTATCACCATATCTCATAAAAATACATTTCACGGCTCTAGAGTCAAGCTTAGCCCTTTATTCCTTGAGCAAATATACAAAGGCTTTCAACTAAAGACTCTCAAATGAATATAAGTGACATTTTTGTCTCTAACCCTTTCTGATATGTCATTTTCTAGGGCATGTGTGGGAGATTTATTGATCAAACAACAAGTTATGTTCATGGCTCACCCCAAAAGCTTTTAGGCAACTTAGTTGAAAATAACATACTTCTAATCCTCTCAGAGATGGTCCTATTCATTCTTTCAGCCACTCTATTATATTGAGGAGTATAAGAAATTGTCTTCTCATACTTAATCTCATGTTTACTGCAATATTCATCAAACTCAACATAACAATATTTACCACCATTATCACTTATAAGGCATTTTAAAAGCATACTAGTTTTTCTTTCAACCAATATATAAAAATTCTTAAAGATATCAAAAATACCACTTTTATTTTTCATGTTATAAGCCCACACCTTCCAAGAAATATCATCAATAAAGGTGACAAAATAAATAGAACTGTAAAGAGATTTTACCTCCATAGGCCCACGCCCATCATGTATACCAACTCAAAAACTTTTGACTTCCTTGTATTTGTGCTTGCAAAAAATATCCTTCGTTGTTTCCCCATCAAACAATGGTTACAAGGACTATTGTGATATCCTTGACCTTATAAATGAGATTTAGCTTCTTCAATGTCGCTAGTCCCTTCTCACTCATGTGTCTCAATCGATTGTGCCACAAATCAACAGTAAAATCAAGTGAGTAGATATCAACCTCTCATCGAATTAGACTTGTCTCAGTCTTGTACAGACTACAATGCTTCTTCACTTTAGCAACAACAAGAGAGCCTTTCACAAATTTCCACCGACTTTGTGAAAATTTTGAATCAAATCCTTCATCATCAAACACTCTGATTGACAACAAACTTATCCTCAAATATAGAATATATCTGATATTTTTAAGCTTCAATTTGTAACCAATGTTTGTTACTATATGCACATCTCCAAATCCCACAATTTTAGAAGGACCACTATTTCACATCTTCACTATACCAAAATCCGAAAGTTCACAAGTAGTAAAGAAATTTTTGCTTGGAACTGCATGGAATGATACTCCCGAGTTAATTACCCAACTAGGATCACAATCAGCCGTCAAACAATCATTCCCACAATTAGAAAGAATCATCAAGTCATCATATACAACATTAGTATCCTTTTCTTTTTTATCCTTGTTATCCTTATTTTTCAAGTCTTTCTAGAACTTCCAGCAATCCTTTTTAATATGACTTGTTTTGTCACAATAATAACACTTCAAATTCTTCTTAGATTTAGACCTTCTTTGTCCTTTCTCCTTTCTCTTTGTGTCCCTATTTTTTTATCCGTCTCTTACTTCTTCTAACACTAATGTATGAGACCCTAAAGTTGGTAGAGTTTTTCTTCTCACCTTCTCATTCGGTAAACTATTTGTTACCATGTCCATTGAAAGTTTTCCATCCATAGTTCCAGCTCTCTAGCAAAGTATTGAGGAGAAAGATAGCTTGTCATTCCTCATCTAAAGTCATCTTCATCTTGGTAAGTTGAGTAATAATACTCTTCATTTCATTGATATACTCAATTATGTCACTTCCATCATTATACCTCATGTTCACTAATTCCCTTATCAAAATGATCTTGTTGCCGACAGTATTCCTCTCATAAATTTGTTAAAATTTATCCCATATTACTTTTGAAGATGTCAATTCAGAAACATGATGATACACAACTTCATATACTCATTGTCTCAAACAGATCATAGTCTTCCTATCTAACTTATTCCAGTCTATCGGTCACCTCTGTAAGTTTTTTACCAATGATAAGTTCATACAAATCTTTAAAATATAAATGATCAATCATTTTTCCTTTCCAATAGTGCTAGTTAACCTCCTTTAAGAGATATCATCTTATCAGCCATCTTGTTAAAATACAAATCACAAACATATTAACTATGCTGTTAGAAATTTCATCAAACACCTAGAGGGCAAGTAATATCCGTAACCCAAAATTTATTACAACCAAGTAACTGGGCTTTGATACTACTTATTGGGATTAACTAAACACTTAAATCCACATTTCAACACATAATTGATGAAAAATACCAATCAAAATAAACAAATAACCAATCCGAAAAGAAATACCTTCAACTATAAATAAAATTAATTTTACGTGAAAAACACCAAATTTGAGGGAAAGCCCAAAATGGCAAATAGCTAGATCAAATTCATTATATCACAATTTACTACAAAAATTATTTACGAAAGAATAAACTCATCAATATCAATTTATTATAATTTTTGTAAAATTAATATTAATTACAAATAATGAGAAGAACGAGTCGACTCCAATCTGGAAAATGGAGGTGGGAAACAAGTTTTCCCTTCACAACCGCTTCGGCCCTAACGAGTGGGGAGGTTCCCCGACTCTTCGTTTCTCGCCATGGCCGCCACCAACATGTATGTTGTTTGATTGTTGGATTGATATTGCAATTGTTGTTTTCTAATTTGTTATTTTAAAAAATATATTATTAATTAATAATTTGGTGAAACTATTATTGACGATTGCAAGCGAAACTCAACAAAATATTGATATTTCTTCAATCCAGATAATTTTTTTTTCTCCCCTCATCACCCTTTTTTCTTTGCGCCAAAGAAGAAAAATGCCTGACGTTACTTTTATTCCTTTCACACGACTCAAAACTCATTTTATAAAATTTTTTTTAAATTTTTTCATAAAACAAAACTATGATTTCATGTATTTGTGGGAAAGGGACAACCACACATGTGCAGGGCATCAGTCCAGTTGTAATCTACTGGGACTTCCAGCTTGTCCGAGTACGCGACCCACATTGTATTCAAAGTGAGCTTCGTGCTGGGGACATGATTGTGGACAAGACGTAAAACACCCGTAGCTTTGCCAACAAATTTGGGCCTGGTTCTGCTGCGATCACTATTTTATTAGCATCTTCTCAAACGCACCCCTACCGATGGATGCCCTGCCATCCGGTAGTTTGCTAAGCCCGGTCTTCATCAACTCCGGACTACCTATTTCAGAGCCTCATCATTTGCAAAGCACGTGATCCCATGTCAACAGCAGTGAACTTTACATTATGCCATAGTCGGAAAGCGTGCCTCCGGCTGTCATAGTAATGCACAAGGGCCTCCAGAACGGGATGGTCAAGAGGGTCGGGCAGATTGTCGAGCATTGCAAAAGATGTCTTCCTTATAAGCTCTCGCACTCCCATAACATCCATTATCTTCAAGTCGTCGAAGAATTCCTGGAAGTGCTTCAGTTGGCACCTGTACTATATCTTCGACACTTGTGCGCTCTCCTCCGCCACCATCCCACCAATCTTCCCTACCGTGTACGATCCTTTAATAAGAAAAACAAGAGGGGAAGTGGATGTGATTGCCGTCGAGCAATGAGAGTGTAACCCTGGAAATCAAATCCACAGCAGAGTAATTGATAAATCTTAAAAAAATCCTACTAGACTTGTGCTGCAAATTTTAAGCACATCGTTGTATAATGAATTTTAAAAAACTGTCAACTCTATATGATGAATGATCGTTTTATCTACTCACATCAACAATAATCTCAACTCAATCGAGAAACAATGTTAAATAAATCCACAACTTAAGGCTCAACACGTAAATCGAGACACATACAAAAGATAAATAAATAAAAAATAAAAATAAGTCAATTAAGTAAAAGAATAATAAATAAAATAATAGGTACACGAGTAAATACAAAACAATAATAAATAACAAGTAAACTTGTGTGAAATAAATAGGTGAATAAATAGTAAATAATAATTAAATAAATAATTAGTTAATAAATAATTAAAATAATAAACCCATTTACCAATAAATATATATATATAAATAAATGATATATTAATCAAGAAATAATAATAATATAAATAATAATACATAAATTTGTCACTAAACACAAGCAAATATCACCACATACACGAATCATTAAACAAATAAATAACAAATAGTTTATTATATAATCAAATGAATAAATAGTTAATAGCAATTAATCATGAATAATAATCATATAATTATTAAATACATCAATGTGTAATTCAACACAAATAAATAATAACATACGCGGGTGCGAACAAATAAATAAATAAATAAAATTCAATAAAAATAAATAAGATTAATATTTATAAGTAAATATGTCATCAATAATAATAAATAATCATATGAGAATGCATTATAATCGTCATATATATAAATAATAAGAAATAAATAATAATGAATAAATAAATAAATACATGATAAATAATAAAAACCATTCATAACATCAAAATATATCAAATAATGTGTATAATTATCTAAACTAATATAGGGAGTGTCAAATACCGAAAACAGTCAAAAAATGGATGAAAAGGGGCTAAAAATAACTCAAAAATGGTTGTCGAGTCAACTAGGGCGAGTTGAACCGAATCAAGCCGAGTCAACTAGATAGGTTGGGCTTGGGTGGACTCGGTGGATGCAGACACAGCCATGGGTAGACATGCGGGTTAGCGGGTAAGTGAACATGACTCGGGCTGGTGGACGTAAATGTGGTTGGTGAACATGGTCTGAACTCGAACTGGTCGGCGGACACAAATGGGCTGGAGCAGGTAATCGGGCAGATGGGCACTGCCGGTGCCCATTGCTAGAAAACTACAATGACGGGGAGCCAAGGTTGGTGCTGGTCCCAATCGACGACCCAGACGACTAGGAACAAGGTGGTGGTGGCAATCGACGAGCCCGGCCACTGGTTGGCCAAAAATGCCATCGGGGGTAGGCAGAGTCACCGGCAACAATCCTAGTCATGACATTTGGTGTGGATGATCACAAAACATTAGTTGTCAAGTGGGGAACGTGTCTGAGGTGATGATCGATGATGTTTGGCCAACGATGAGCCGAAAAATGGCCAAAAATGGCTGGAAATGCCACCGAGAAAGTGTGAGACACTGACAGCAATCATGAGCATAGTAGTGGTCACGGATGGTCTCAAATAGAAGATCTTAGCGAGGGCAAGCTGTATGGGTTGTCAACTTCACCGTAGGAGACACGTCGGCGCTAAAAAATGCCCCAAAAGACGACGATGACGGTGGAAACTAATGATAAAAATATCGTCTCTAGCGGAAACTACGACAATGTTGGTGACGATAGCCAGCCGCAAAGTAGTCACAATTATACCGGTCCAATTGCCGGAAGCGGGCCGAGGGCGAGCTGTAATCTCGCTGGCAGCAAGCCGAAGTTGTGACGATATTAATGGCCATAGGCCTAAAGGGTATATGCAATATATATATATATATATATATATATATATGGATAGAGAGAGAGAGAGAGATAGAAAGTTCGAATTGACGATGACAAAAATCAAAACGGACTCGAAACTTAATTGAGACTCTATAGATAAAAATTAAGATGAGGAAGCTAAATGGGCCTTGAAACCCAGAACTCAATCGCTAGAAGATTAGTGACTAAAATAAAGTTGGGTCCATATGGGCAATCTGATAGTTCAAAATTCATATAATGTATGTAAAAACGATACCCTAAAAAGCCCACATAAGTATTAAACACTACAACGGCATAAATCTAGCTTTAAAACCTTGGACTAATACAAGAAAAAAAACTTTGTATACCTCATATATACACTAATAACTCATGCTCTATTATAGCGTAATTGAAACTATCATCTATATATCAGGTATATTGAGCCTCTATTATCTGAAATTCATACTCATAGTCTAAAGGCTGAACTGATTCAAATCAACTTGAGACTAACCTGAATCAGGCAAAACAAAAAACGGGTAAAACCTTAACCCCAAACTAGGGTTTTATATTGGCCTCCTCATTGTTGCACTTGGCATCTAACGTTCTCGATTACAATATATCCTCCGCCACATCCGTATGTCAACTTTCGTCACCAGACTTCATCACGTCCGTGGTTGGCACCACCGTGGGAAGGAATATGTTGACGCACGATTGTCTTTTCTGGTCATCCATATAGCAACATTCGTCCCCTGTCCTTGTCACATCTAAATCTGGCACATTCGAGTAGAATGAACCATCATTGTCGCCTCTTGTGCCATCTCCGGCCCATCAGCATGAAGATTTTCCTCACTAGGTAAATTCGAGAGATTCATTGTCAATTGTACTAGCTTCTCCTAGTCGTCCATCTGCAGACTTTCCTCACATATACACGGCAACTCCGAGGGGGCTACCTTCATTGCAGAGTGTATTGGACTCTGCGGCCCATCAGTAAGAGGACTTTCCTCACTCAGCAAATTCGATGGTTTGGCGATTGTCTTGGCTTCTCCTGGTCATGCATCTGCTGAATTACCTCACATGTACTCGACAACACCGGTGTCGACGATTTTGGATCTCTTGTGTTTGTCTTCTCCATTATGGAAGGTGGATTCGTTGTACACTCACTTGGGTGTTCCAAATCAGTTTTTTGCCCCCGTTGTTGACTCGTTCGTAACTCCTCACGGAGGTCTGCACTGCTCGTACCCATAGGTGGATGCTCTATCCAACCTTGCCTTCCTCCCGGTCGTTTGGAGAATTGATAGGCAGCAGTGCATTACTTAACTCGTGTTGAGAGCACTTCAATTGAAGGGGAATACGGTTCTCATGTGGGTTGCTTGTATCCCTCCACAAATTTGACCTCTCGTTGTTCTCCCCAAAAATTTTATCATCGTTTCTATACCACAGAGATTCCACATTCGAAAGCCTCCTCTCTATCTTCGAAACTTGCTCTTGCATAGACACGACATGTTCCATTGAACTCCCACTATAAGTCATATCCCATCAACTTTTTGTATTATCAAGCATACAACACTATTAAAGACATCCAATATAATTTTAATTTCCAACTTGCATAGCATGCACATGAACATTTCCTCTTTGCAGTCACACTCACACATTGCTGTCGTTGCCGATGGAAAGGACATCATTCACAATGGGCCCAATAGACTCCCAGACTAGACGTCCCTACCACCAAATTCTCTCATGAAAGTCTGGAGGCGTTTAAAACTTGAGACGGTCAAGTTCATTGGGCTTCATCGTATGTGACATCCCAATACGTTGGCATGTGCAAATAGGGCCAAACCTGCAACATATGCTCATTAACATCTTCACTTGCAACTAATTACAGCACAACCAAAAAAAGCATTCGCCATGCTTACATTCAGTGCGATACTGCATCCCCTGATTGTGAACATTTTTTTGTTTCTTCACTAACAATTCCCTACATCGTCTGAGTCCATCCAGAAGGTGTTTTGTAGAGCATCAGTCCAGTTCTACTCTACCAGGTTTTCCAGCCCCTCTGTACGTTACCCACCTTGCATTCAACTTGACCGTGGTGCTGGGGAAACATGATTGCTTACAGGGCGTAAAAGACTCATAGCTTTTCCAACAAATTTGGCTTTATTTCCACTGCGGCCACCATTTCTTTCATCATTTTCTCCACCTCACCCCTGGCAATGGTTGCCCTACCCTCCAGTAGTTTGCTCAGCTCATTTACGGTCATCTCCACCTTCAGGTGTACCTCCTTTAGAGTAGAGCTGGTTGGAAAGCATGTTATATAAGCACTGTCCCCTACAATAAATTGTACGTTGCACTTACCTATGCAGAATGAGTTCCTCGCACTGTCGTAGTAATGCATGAGTGCTGGGTGTTGGGCAGATTGTTGAACATGGTGAAAGGTGCTCTCCTTATGAGCTCTTCCCACTCTCGGAAAGCATGCATTGTCATCAGGTAGTCAAAGAATCCACGGAAGTGTTTCGGTTGACACCAAGAATTTATCCTTGGGAGTCCATGACCACCACCGCGTCGTCCCCCTTCCGCTTCCCACACATAACCTTTCCCGAAACAAAAAGAAACTCACATTCATTCGAACTACATACCAAGCAGTCGATGGCCGATTTCGAACATTTGACAGACGAATCGCCTTTGAATCAAACAGAAAGCCCAGTTGTCGATAAAAGAAATCCACATTCATTCGAACTAAAAGAAACCCAATAGTCGATGTCCGATCTCGAACATTTAACGTACAAACCTTGTTGGAGGTGCAAGAAACTCGCATTCATACGTTTGAAAAACTCAGTTGTCGATGCCGATTTCAAACATTTACTGGACAACACACTTTTACTTGAACGAAAAAAACCCACACTTTCAATCTAACGGAAAACCCAAGTTGTTGATGTCCGATTTCGAAACTTTGACAGCTTCACTGCCTATGCCGACGTCGGAAGCTCCCACCTTTGTCGTCTCCCAGACGAAGCAACAATTTAATGGGGAGGAAAACGCCACTGAACTACGTCGCCTACTTATTAGGGTTTGTGAGTTCCGCAATAGAACTCGCTTTCATTCTAAAGAAATACCCACATGTCGATAAAAGAAACTCACTCTCAATCAAACGAAAAACCCAATTGTCGATGTCCGATTCCAAAACTTTGACGGTAGGGCTTGATATAAAAAGAGTACTTCATTTTGTCTTGATATAAAATGAGCTTAGCTGAATTTTAATGTAAACAAGTCGAGTTGAGTTTGTCCAAAATTTATAATTTTTTAGCTTGGTTCGAGCCGAGTTTAAGCCGAATTCAAGCCGAGCTTGAGCCTAACGAATATTTATGTATTTGACTTATATAAGATCAAAAAAAATTTTAAACACTATATAAGTTTAATGTGATCTCAATAATATTTATAAGTCGAATCGAGCTGAGCCAAATATTTTTTCGAGTTTGAACACATCGAATTCGAATTTCGAGCCAAACACTCATTTTTCAAGCTTTGTTCGTTGTTCAATGAATTTATTCATTTCAAGTTAAGTATTTTTTCGATTACAAAATTAACGAGCATAAGTTAACCCGAATACAAAAAAAACTCACAAATAAGCTTAACTTATTTACTCCCCTATTTGATGGCTTCACTGGCTACGTCGATGTCGGAAGCTTCCACATTTGACGGCTCCCGGACGAAGCAGCAACTTAATGGGGAAGTGGCCACTAAAATACGCTGCCTCTGCCACACCTTTTTTTCGGAACTCAGTTAATAGGGGGGAGTTATGGTACGGCACTTCAAACCAAACCGAAACCATCTTTCGCAGAGGTCGGTCGACTGACTTTTGGGTCATTCTTCGTACGGATTAATCATATCATGGCCAGGGGAAGAGGAAGAAGATTGGTGGCTCGAAATGGCGGGGGAATGGTTTGTACCGGACACACGGGGGCATGAGATGGATTAGGGTGACGGAGTGAAGCAACGACAGAGTTATATGGTGCCGTTTCTGTGGAGGCCTTTAGAGCTTCTACTTCGTCTTTCTTTACTCCCACGTGGACTGAAGGAGATCACAACTATTTATGTAGTTTTGGAGGTTCTTCTCTGGGGATCGAAGTTGCTTGTCTCAGGATCTTGCTTTGCAAATAAGCTTGCCTGGAAAATAAAATAAAAAAATTTGCAAAACAAAACAATCAGCCCCAATTGTTCGTACGCTTTAGCTTATCAGTCAACGTTAGGTCGAACTCGCTCGAAAGTTTGAAACTAGTCAATCGGCTAAAAATTTTCAAAAGTGCTTGTTTTCAATGGGTATATTATGGTATTTGAACTCGAACTCGAATTTGACTCAACTCAAATCGATTATAATTCAAATTTGACTTGATAAAACAATATAATAATATAATTTTTATATTATATATATATATATATATATATTAATAAATTTAATTATAATTTTTTTTACAATAAACTAATAAACATGTAAGATAATTAAAATGGTAAATATTCAAGGTATTGACTTTTTTGAAAAAAGTTATAAGTTCAAATCACACCAACTGTATATTTTTAATTTAGATTTTTAATTAAGCCAATTTTGAACTGCAGACAAACTGGGTTCAAGTTCAAAAAAAATAAAACAATTTAAATTTATTCCAATCGAGTCGAACTAAAATACGTAAAAAATATTTAAGTCGAACTCGAACATATACGTTCAAAACTCGTTTGATCTCGAATCGAATTCAAACGGACTTTGAACTATTTAAGCCGAGCTCGAACACAAGTCAAAATCAACTCGCTCCGTCGTTTAGGACCCCTAGGCTTAGACAAACGATTTTAAGGTTGTTTAATGACAATCATTCAACTTCGGAACCCTGTTTGTGGATATAAAATCCTGCAAACTCGTGACGTCGGAGCTCCAAGCTCCAATATGGCAGCTTGACGCTTCTCAAGCTTACACCCTCGTTAAAACATCTAGTAGCTTACTTCTTGCATCAGTCTTTCAAATATGAACTTTTCCCCGAGACCATTTCTTCCTCTGATGAAAGATGAAGGCAAAAAATGTGCAACGCATAACCAATTACATTTCACATAAATCTTGACGAAATAATTTCATGTTCTAAAGTCTATGTAAAAACGCCCTGGCAAAGTAAACAACCGAACTCAAAGTCAATCTTAAGATGAGACCTCAAGAGCAGCAAAAATAAAAAAAAAAATTAGGAAGAAAACACAATCAACGATACAGGTATCACCGCCTCCTCATGCCACGACCCTGGCCACGAAATGCAGCACCACCACGTCCTCGCCCCATTCCACCAGCAGCTGCTTCACCCTGGGCACTTTCAGACTGCAAATGGATGTCTATAAGTACAATTTTGAGACATCCTTTCAGTCGATGTCATATACAAGGATCAATAGAATCATAAACCCATTAGTGAAACCTGCACTAGTACAAACGTGTTTCCAAAAAGAGGGCTGGTAGGCTGTGGTGACCGTTTCTGATAAACATAGATTACATGGATGGCCAAGATTTAAAAACCTAACTTTCACTTAAGCTGGGGTTCTATTCTTGATGGATGTGAACCTATGCAAATACGGGTCACCCATTCTCTCTCGGCCTACATTTTGCCTTTTAATAATGATGAGGGCAAAGACAACACACTTCTACCAGTAAACAACTCAGACCAAACATTGCCAGTAAATAGAACATAAAAACAAATCAGTACATGAGTAAACTCCATCCACATAGGATCCATTTTAAACAAAGTAAAACTTGGAAGCCTTTCTACCATACAAACACTGAGTCATAGTGTAATAAGGCTGCCTCTAGGCACATCCCCAGAACTCATTTTTTAACTGAAATCATGTTCACTTAAATCTAGAAAAACAAATTCAAGTTGCCAATTTTGAAAAGAGAAAAATATAGTGAAATTAAGAAAAAGATGAAGTAGGATAAGCAGTTCAAAATATGTATCTGGCAATATACATTGCAAAGAAGTTCATGACAACCCTAAAAACAATATTCAAACAAACTAATGCCCAAATAAGTCTATGCCAAACAAGAAGTGACCGACAATGAAATGCGTAATGCAGAACCCACATAACAGTGACTCCAACATATAAGTATAAACAGATAACACAGAGTCAGAAAACTATATGCTCACTAACGGATGAGAGCAACACATGAAAAGGCACACACACAAAATGAAATGTAAAAAATGTGTTCTTTTTTATCCTCAAATGTAGGTCTAACTGTACCTTCGGGTTCTTAACCGTTTCATCCACGCTCAGAATAAGACAAGCAGCTTCAGTAGCAGCATTTATCGCATTTATCTGCAATCAAAAGAGTACGATTACAACAAAAAAAAACAATAGGATTGTCATCTGTATACATAAGGACTTCGAAAACTGGTACTTACCTTCACCACAGCCGGTTCCCAGACAAAATTGGCAAACGAGTCTGCAATCCCACCAGTGTTAACGTCCACTCCATATGGTTTGCCTTCACCTGTCATCCATTAACTGGCATAATCAGTTCCAAGACATACAAAATCCTTGATAGAGCAACAAATATGCTAAAAAATTAACAAATACTATGAAAGATGCCCTTCAAAGATATAAAAAACGTAAATTACAGCAGTGAATCACCAAACCAAAAAATTAACTAACTTTGAGCTTTTTGCATAACTTAATATGATATTTACTTTGTTAATTAACAGTGACTAAAGCAACCCATCAAAATCCATCCATTTAAGATTTCCCAAGAACAGGGACAATTTTGTCCAGGTTGGAAGATTCGTGCAAATAACATTTAATATGCATTACGCTCATTAGATGCACATGAGTCAAGGCAATAAAAAATAAAAAAGAAACTATTTGAGCTATATATGAATGTGGTTTATGACAAATCATAGTGGAAGATAGGACCCATGCCCTTGACCCAAACAAGTTCAAAAATTGCGGACATCAACAATATGATGATGGTGAAACACACAATTCAGAAATAAGCTAACCAGATGGTAGTGCATGTTTCTGCCGAAGCTTGTTGAGTACATCTGTTGCATCAAATCCAGCATTATCACATAGCTGACGTGGAATAATCTGCAGAAGCACAATAAGTTAATTAAACATAGGACAGCTAAATCATATGTTTAAGATAATGAAAGCTTTCAAATCAACTTCAAATCTCATACATGCATATGAACACGTTGAAGAAAAAAAAAACCGACATGAATTTGGTACAACAGATTAACTACTAAATTTGAAAATCCAAATTCCATGTTCAATATGATTGCATGCTTATAATTTAAATGAGAATCAAAAAGTTAATCTTTCCATACACACTACTTACAACCGTGTAGCACTTTCTGTGCATGATCAAATTATAACCTAAATAACAAGATTGATAATTTTAATAAAAAATATCATGAACCATGTTGAACAAATATATAACCCACCTCAAGTGCTTTAGCATAAGCATTTATAAACAATTGTGACTTTCCCTCTATTGTCCTCGAATGCTGTCTCAAAAACCTACTGAGCTCCATCTGTCACATAAATGAGCAACTTAGTGAATACTAGATAAAATATTACCATCCATCCAACATGTAAACATCGTCCAATAATAGCATACATCAATAGCACCACCACCAGGGACGACCGTAGAATTTTTCAATGCTCTTCGTACAATCATAATAGCATCATGAAGGCTTCGTTCAGCTTCTTCAATAAACTGACACTCACATGACAGAGTCAGAATGATATCATAGATACAAGCTTACAGAGCAAATAAAGGATGACATACCGCAGTGCCTGTCAACATAATCAAACTTAAGCACTTGTAATCAACAATTATTAATTACCTGATCTGCCCCTCCACGAAGCACAATAGTTGCAGTTTTTCCTGAAGGACAGTCACTAAAGATGTTGAACCGCTCATTACCAACCTGCTTTTCTTCAAAAACTTCACATGATCCCAGAACCTACTTGTATACAATTAAGGCATCAGCATTTCCATACAAAAACTGATAAATAACAATAAACACTAAGCTAAGATGATGAAGATCAAATTCTTGTAAACTAGTCACAAAGAGCAATGTACAAACCCCATAATGAGCCACCCAAAAACTTTAAACCAAATCCAGGAAATCATGGTGTATCTCACTTTTCCACTAAATAAATATTCAAGACTACTACCAAGCAAAGAAAAAATTAAATGCATAAGCTTAAGATGGTAAAAGAGGGTATACTAAATACAAGCATCCTTAAATAAGCAACATGAACCCCACAATAAGCATGTTAACTGATAAAGCTTTCTAATAACATTAGGGTCTCGATTTAAATGACTTAAGATAGTCCCACAAATTATGTCTATCAATACATGAGAGATAAGTGCGTAAACTAGGCATTCATATTCAGATAAAGTTCTCGCTTCTGCCTAACCTCTGTCTTCTCTCATTGTATGCTTGTTTTAGGGTGTTGTTTGGACAGATTTATCCGGCCACGTGGATATTTTTTTAAAATTTTATATTTATCCGATTAAGTGGATATTTTCTAAAATATGTATATGGATATTTTCTAAGATCTTCATACTTATCCACCGAAGATTTCAACGCTTCAAAGAAAAAGTCTCGCTCGTTCCACAACTGCCGGAGGAAGAATTGCCAGAAGAAGAGGTAAACGCTGTTTTACAACTGCCGGAGGAAATCTCTCTTCCAGGGGTTATCCCAATTCTATAAAAAGCCCGGTGGTGTTGAAGCAAAAGGGGGCTCGTTACATTCAAAAAAAAAAAAGTGTGAAGAAAGAAGCGAAGCAGTCAAAAGAAGAAGGAAGGGGAGGAGCCCCTCGCCA
>JAVDBV010085902.1:0-10418 GCA_032619315.1 Piper longum | reverse complement strand
TAAACCTGTTGGAAGACCGGATTTGCAGGATTTCACCGGATCTTCCGCCGAGCTCATCGAGAACCCGATTGCACTTCGGATGCTGGTGAGCGCTGAATTCGAGCTTCACGA
The DNA here is from genome assembly GCA_032619315.1 of Piper longum. Classification (NCBI taxonomy): domain Eukaryota; kingdom Viridiplantae; phylum Streptophyta; class Magnoliopsida; order Piperales; family Piperaceae; genus Piper; species Piper longum. The sequence goes on along the minus strand of JAVDBV010085902.1, from coordinate 10,307 downwards.
TGCGATGAAACCCTAGTCGTAACCGATTGGCGACGACTCGAGGGATAATTACCTCCAAGTTAATTATTCAAAATTGATAGTTATTAGCACAACATGCTAGGATTGATTGTTTGATATGATGAATGCTTAATTGTGAATGAAGTGATGATTTGCATGATTTGCTTGATAGTGAATGTATGCTAGTGATATAATTAAGTAAATTAAATCTTAGCATGCTAATTGAGTGCAATATAATTTAGAAAAACATATTAAAAGTTGTGAATTGGATGGGTTAGAATTATTTTTTTTTCATTGATGATTGTTTGACTATTGTTGGATGATGATTGCATTGTATGTGTGATGTTCATGATGAGTTTGATGCATGATTCAGTGTGCGGGCTTTAGCTTTTAGATTTGATGTGTTGGTATGGAGTAGGAGCTCGTCACCTACTTGGTCCGTTTAGGATTCGCTCTCGATTTATTGTCTCATTTTATCGTGTTTTTTTAGCACAAGAAAGAGGACGTGCTGAGTGGTGGATTTATTGTATTCCACTCCACACGGGCCCTTTAGCCAATCATATTTCCGGATTAATAAGCCTCGACGATGAGATTCATCGAGTATGTTTTTGAAATTCAGATCTTGCTCACGATGCCTACGGGCCTATTTTATTAAATTCTTACCCATGCTTATGTATATGTAATTTTTGCGTTTTCAGTGAGAGATGGAATGACGGAAATTCGATCACTATGCTACACGAGCAGTCACATGCCAGTCGATAGTGAATTTGAAACTGGTGAGCGTCCATTCCATTCCCACGGGATCCTGACCATTCCACCTTTGAGTTCGTCAAACTGAAAGAAGTGTTGAGGTTTACAGGTACTGCTATGCAGAGCATGTCTAGACTTGTAGCGAAAAAGATACTGAGGTGCATGCCTTAGACTACTCGGCCTCTGTACTTAGGGCTAGGAGTAATACGAAGGATGTAGAGGGCGAAAGAAAAAAGAATGAATTTGGTGGGCAAGAGATAGATGAAATGGCCAAGGAAAGAGAATGTAATGAAAAGAGAATGATATGGAAAGGGGACGCTTCTGACCCGAGGGCGACGACTCCCATTATTACCCTTATGAGAGTTCTTGAGAGAGTATATAAGGTTTTTATTTAACGGGAAGGTCAGCTCTCTTGTGCCGGTTGGATATTAGATATTTTCTAGACCGGTAACACTTGTTATTGATGGTTTAGTATATACGTAGGTGAGAATTGTGAAGAATGCAAGCTGCCAGGGCTGGGAGGAGCAGCATGGTATTGTGTACACATGTACCTGCCCGTGTGTAATGCGTAATGATGGTGTTTTGATACTGTGTGAATGATGATAATCCTGTTATGATATGTGTTGATAAACTGTCTGTGAAACGAGCAGATGAATGTGAATAATTAGGGAGGCCTTGGAGTTCAAACTCAGCTCAGATAAAGACGAAGGCGATAATGACTGAATGCCATTATAGATTGTCATGTCTTATATTATTTTGATGAAATATACATATAATTGTTGTAGACACGTTGGCCCTTATTACATTTTCAAGGGAAACTTTATCCATTTTTGTATAAAAATTGATATTTTTCTTTGGATTTTTCATCTATTGCTTTTGCTCTGTTTTTGGTTGCACGTCATGGCATGCATCTAGGACTGCATTAGGACCTAACATCTTAACCATGCATCACATGTTGCATCTCCGCCTTGAGATGACGAGGGTAGATCCGGGTTAGTCTAACCGAATCTAGTAGATTAGCGAATGGTTTGGTCGGTGGTGACATTTCCGGGTCGATTCCCGGGTAAACCAAAATAGGGTGTTACAAGAGTGGTATTAGAGCAAACTCTTAGTTGATTAAGATGATAGATGCATTACATGTTACATATGTAAGAATGCTGCTTCGAGTTATGCCGAAAGGAATTTTTCTATCTTAATGTTTTTGGTTTGCAGAGTTTCTAACCAAACACTTGTGTGAAGGGTGGTCAAATTAGAGTAGGGAGTACTAGCAGGATGGTTAACCAAACTCGTAGAATGCAGATTAGGGCCTCATCCCCTTCGTTACCTAGACAGGAGAGTCCCAATTGGTCATAGTGACACAGCCTCTAGTCAACCGATGACAACAGTGCCACTAGAAGAGGTCGGTGTGCCAGTTTCAGTTAGTCAACGCAGTGAGGGCTGTCACCGAGACAGTTGCGGTGATAGTCACCGTGGCATACAGTGATTGTCAGGTTAGCTGAAGTTCAGATACAGATGTAGCAAAACCAAGAGAAATTTATGCGATAGCTACATGCGATGCAGAACGAGTTATAGCTGCTAGATCTGGCCGGGATTTTGACCATAAGCAGCAACACCCTATACTATTTCACCTCGAGCAATCAACCCAACAGAGACATCGAATAGATGCAATAGTTGCCATGAGGGCTATGGATGGCCAAGATCAGGTCTATAGAGCAGCCCTTTGTCGGAGTTGTCGACGTCGTCATGGAGGTGAGTGAAGAGAAGGCATAGATGCATGCTACAAATGACTGGACATAGAGCCGCAAAGTGCAAAGTAGGCACTAGGGTATGCTATAGTTGTGGTCATCCATGGCATAGAGTCACAACTTGTCCAACTGGCCACACCCAACAGGTGACGCTCCATGCGCCTTCCCAAAGACTTGCACTCCCAGCTCCAGAGCAACAACTGTAGTAGAGAGGACAATAGGGCCAAGGTCAAGGCCAGAGAGGTGGAGACTAACAACCACCGAGACAGTAGCAGAGGGGATAGAACCAGAGAGGGTGCGTGGCTGCAGACCAGGCTTGATAACAGAGGGGTAGACAACCGGTACCGCCAGCTCAGGATCAGAGGGAACAGAATCAGGCAATACCACCAGTAGTACCTCCTACCCCAGCAAAGTAGCAGCCAACTAGGATGTATACAACCATTGTGGTAGAGGCACTTGAGGACATGACAGTCATGACAAGTATGCTTCTAGCAGCCTTCGTACCTGCACGAGTCTTATTTGATTCTGACTGCACGCACTCTTTCATTTTGTATATGCTCCAAGTAGAATTGGATGTAAGATAGAAGACTTAGGACATTCACTATTAGTATCCACTCTCGCCGGTAGTGTCATAGCTACGGGCAAGTGTGTCCAAGAAAGGAGCTGTGATAGACTGCCGAAGAAAGACGGTGACTTTCTGCCATGGAAGATGCTGATTTTTCTTCCAAGGTCAGGGCATAGATATAGAACTAGACAGAGGTTGGATATTCTAGAGGAGATTACTGGATTGGCACCTGACATAAAGGTAGACCTTGCCATCAAGCTGATGCCTGGACAACACCAATTTCTAGAGCTCCGTACATGATGGCGCCTCTTGAGCTTAAGGAACTCAAGGAACAGTTACAGACACTATTGGATCAAGGATTCATCAGACCGAGTGTTTCCCCACGGGGTGTTCTAGTGTTATTTATGAGGAAGAAGGATGGAAGCATGCATTTATGCATCGATTACAGGATGCAAAGCCATGTGATTTTAGGAATAGATACCCCCTTTCTCGCATTGATGGTGTATTTGATCAGTTGAGCTTAGGAGTTGTCTTCTCGAAGATTGATTTGAGGTCAGGGTACTACCAGTTGAAGATTAGAGCAGAAGAAATTCCGAAGAATGCATTCAGGACGAGATATGGACACTACGAGTTTTTTGTCATGCCTTTTGGATGGACCAATGCCCCAACAACATTTATGGACATGATGAATAGAGTGTTCAATCCATACCTGGACCAGTTTGTGATCATCTTCGTGGACGACATATTGGTATAATCTTCGTGCAGGGAAGAGCATGAGCAGCATCTGAGGATGGTGTTGCAAACACTAAGAGAGTATAGATTGTACGAGAAGTTTTCATAGTGCAGTTTTTGGTTGTCAGAAGTGCACTTTCTTGGCTATATCATCATAGCATTAGGCATTTCATAGAATCAGCCATGATAGAAGTAGTAGTGTAGTGGGAACAAACGAAGACACCTACATGGGTTTGGAGTTTCCTAGGCCTAGATGGATATTACAAACAGTTTATTCAGGATTTCTCTTCCATAGCAGCCCCTCTTACAAGACTGACTAGGAAGGAGGAGTGGTTCAGATGGACGAATGATTGTGAGCGGAGTTTTAGGACACTGAAGGATAGATTGATTTTTGCGCCTATCCTCACATTGCCTGAGGGACACGAGGATTTCGTAGTTTGCACAGATGCTTCAGGGATTGGCTTAGGTTGTGTTCTGATGCAGAAGGATAAGGGTATAGACTATGCATCTCGCCAGCTCAAGACACATAAGTGTAACTATCTTACACACAGCCTAGAGCTTGAGTAGTTTTATTCACTCTCAGAATCTCGAGGCACTACTTATATGGAACATCTTTTAGACTTTTCACTAATCACCATAGTTTGAAATACATCTTCACATAGAAGGATTTGAATAGTAGACAAACAAGATGGCTTGAGATGTTAGTAGACTACGAGATTGACATAGCATACTAAGAGAGCAAAGTGAGTATGGTAGCAGATGCTTTGAGTAGGAAGCTAGGAGTCTCCTAGTGTTTAAGATTGGCAGCAGTTTCAGTGACTCAGTATAATACGGGCCAGAGACAGTTGGTCAAAAAGATGGCGAGAATGACCATTCGGCTGAGTGTACTTGAGAAGATCAGAATTGCACAAGAAGTAGACCCACAGTTGAAGCTGGGGTTGGAACATGGAACACATCAGGAATTGGCCGTCGAGCGCCGAATTCGAGGTTGGAGACGCACACACAACGAAACCCTAGTCGTTGCTGATTGCCGACGACGCGAGGTATAATTACCTCCAAGTTTATTATTTAGAATTGATGTTGTTAGACAACATGCTAGGGTTGAGTAATTGATATGATAAATGCCTCAATATGAATAAAACGATGAATTACATGATGAGATTAAGAATAATGAGGATTAAGTGATCTAATGAGATAGATCAAGTATGAGCATGATTGTTGATTATGATGTAATTTAGAAAAGAACATAATAAAATTAGTATGAATAGGATGACTTAGAATTATATACACCAATGGTTGTTGATTTTCTTGTTCAATGATAATTGTATTGTGTGTGATGTTTATTGAGTTGATGCATTTTTTAGTTAGGAGACGTTAGCTTCTAGATTTGATATGTAGGTACGGAGTAGGAGCTCGCCGCCAAGGCGCGATGACACGCATGGAGCTTCTACCAAGTCCGTTGGGACTGATTTTTGTTTTATGCCCTTTCTATTGTATATTTTGTGGTTCAATGGGTACTAAAGGCGACTACCTGAGAGTACTCGGACTTCGTGCTCAAGGCTAGGAGAAATATGGAGGTAAGGAGAGAGCTTAGGATTTGAGACCAGAAAATGAAGTATGAAATGCTAAGTGAGGCAACAACAACAGCAGATCAATCAGTTCAGGATGCTACAGGGTCTGCAGCCCAGTGGGTCCTCAGTAGGTGCCCTTCATAGAGTTCACAAGGAGTATATGATATTTTCTTTCATATGAGAGTTTGCTCTCATAGCCAGTTTGTTATTAATTATTTTCCGGGCCGGTAACACTCGTTACTGATGGTTTTTGTACTATATATAGGTGACGAGCATGAGATGGATGTGCTAGCATGAACGGAGGAGCAATGAGGTCTTCTGCACACACACACATATGTTTGGTGAACGATTGTTTAATATTTTGTTTATAATTTTATTGTATTAGCATTAATGTGAGGAGATGAAAAGTGTGATGATCTGATGAAGCGTTGAGACATGACATTTAATATAAATAGAAGACACAGGTGGGCTGAGACCCAAGCTTCAGAGTGAGCTATAGTAGTTTAGACTGTGTGAATGTAGTTTTTGATATATGTTTATATGCATGTACGTATATTATGTTGACAGGGTAGCCCCTAATTACATTTTTAGGGGAGGCTCTTTCCGTTTTAATTTGGAATTTTTATTCAATTTATTAAAAAAATTTCTTTCGTATGAATTGATTGCTAAGTAATCCGTGTAGTATCCTGCTAGGGTTTATGCATCCATGCATGTATGACAAGTCGTATCTTCATCTTAAGACGACGAGATTGGATCCGTATGAGTTAGGTTTGGGTTAGCCGACCTAACCGGGGCCCGTAATATGCCGGTTTGGTTCACGAGCATGAACCGGATTTTGGGTGTTATAGAATTGGTATCAGAGCCACTCTCAGTCAATTAAGATGTAAGATACATTTATAGGTGATGTGTGTGTAAAGACTGCTCTGAGTCAAGCTGACAGGTATGTTTCTATTCTTTTCTTTACATGTAGATTTTATCATATGCTAGAGGCATAACACTATTTTTAGGATGGATCAGAAATAAGTGGAACCAGCCTTTTGATGAGCTGACAGGTTATTTCTATGGATTTCTATCAGGTTATTAGATTTTTGCTCATGCTAGATCTGGGTAAAGCATGTAGTGCTAGTAGTAATAGAATGGGTATAAGATCCTATCTTATACAAGATCCGAATGTCAGCAGATGTCAGCAGGAACCTGACCACTTTGGCCATGCTATACAGAGACAAGATAGTCACGCTACATGGAGTACCACGGGATATCATATCAGACAGGGATTCGAGGTTCACGTCTCAATTTTGGAAGTCTTTCCAGGCAGCTATGGACACTGAATCAAAATTCAGTACAACCTTTCACACACAGACAGATGGGAGACTGAGAGGATCAGGTCCTAGAGGATTTGCTCCGAGCATGCATTTTGCATTTTGAAGGAAGTTGGGAAGAGCGCCTCCCTCTAGTGGAGTTCTCCTACAACAATAGCTATCAGGCTACGATAGGGATGGCACCTTGCGAAGCACTATACGGCAGACCATGTCGATCCCAGGTATGTTGAGTATAGGGCAGCGAGCCAGGAGTAGTTGGGCCAGAGATGATCCAACAGACACATGAAGTGGTGATGCAGATCAGGAGGAGAATGAGAGCAGCGCAGGAAAGGGAGAAAAGTTATGTTGATCAGTGCAGACATGAGGTTCATTCCACGTTACGAGATCACGTTCTCCTGAATATCTCTCTGACTAAGGCAAATATGAGATTAGGGACGCAAGGGAAACTCAGTCTGCAATATATTAGACTGTTTGATGTGATCGAGCGCATTGGATCAATGGCTTATAGGCTGTCAGCTATCAGCTGTCCATAATGACTTCCGTGTGTCGCTGTTAAAGAAGTACCATCTAGACAACTCTCATGTTGTTAGCTTCAAAGAAATAGAGCGGCAACCAGACCTGACGTATCCAAAAGAAGTAGTTCAGATTGTGGATCGTAGAGTGAAGATTCTCCGAAAAAAATATGTCCCCTTAGTGCGTGTACAGTGGACTCGAAGAGTTTGAGACTAACAAAAGAATATAGATGGGAGCACGAAGATGTGATAAAGAAGTGATACTCAAAGATATTCGAGCAACCAGCTTCACAACAAGGTACCTTACTAGAGATTGTCTGTCTTCAGATTATGGATGAGTTTGAAACTTTCTTTGTCAAAATTTCGAGGCCAAAATTTTTCTAGAGAGGGAAGGTTGTAAAACCCATGACTCGATTTAGAGGTTTACATTAGCAAACCAGTCGGTTCAAACCGCTGGCTCGAGTCAATTTAGTTTCATTAATCACGTGCTGAGCCGAGTCTAGCCATGAGTTATGAGCGATGAGGGTCAAATGTACCTAAATATATAGTGATAATGTCAAAAAGATAGTGAGAAATGAGTTACCAGAATATATTAAAGTATGTAGTATATTTTTTTATTTATTTGATTGTAGAAATAGTTTAGGCCGAATAATGCATTAGGACGCGTCATAGGGCAGTTGGGTTGCCTATTAGATATAGAACATGTCATTGTGGTGTTATGATGTGTAATGTGTTTTATGGGATTTCTTCCCTACTTTTAGGATTTTTCTAGGATTTATTACGAGGTAGTTATTATTTTTAACTCGAGTTTGAGTCGAGTCAGTACTTATTTATGACAATGCCACTGAACTTTTTTTCTCCCTCCCGACACCTTTCCCCTCCAACCCCTCGCCGTTGCTGCTGCTGCCGATGCCAGCCCACCGCTGATCAATGCTGCCAAGCACGGCCGCGCCGTCACTGTGCCACCCCGACCAACCCCGGCCATCGTTTGGCTACCATGATGTCGGAATCGCCCCCACGAATGCATGATGTTCTCCGAGTTGATTCGCCACAGTCCGGCCCACACCGATGCTGCCGTGGCGCTGACGCCCCTCCTGGATCTTTTCCCCCAACCTAGCTGATGTGCAATTTATAACGCAAGTGCACGTGTCGAATCAAGTAATAAAAGTGATAAGAAAGTATCGTCCCACGAGGAATTAGTTATAGAAATTCTCAATTACCAAAAATAATTTAATTAATTAAACTTAAATGAAAACAAATTCAAAGAGTGATTAAATTGTGAATTACGACTAAATTAATCTAAAACTGCAATATTTAAATGATAAATTGATTTCAAGACGACAAACCTAGGATTTTCAATTTCATTTAGTGCTCTATATGGTTAAAGTTATAATTTTTACCTATGAATTGCATATTCGAATCATTAACCACGGGAATTAATTATTTATGACATCTCTTAGATTTACCATAAACTTATCAATCGCACCCAATTTCTATATCTCTATGAAATTGTGTATGCAAAATGATACATTAAGTTCTGCCCTTAACAGTTACCAATTGGGTCTAGCTCGTCGAGATGGTGTTGACCCTTAATCTCTTGAAAACCGTCGGGAGCTACCGGAACTAGCCAAAAAACCGTCTCAACCTGTCGGAAGACCATATTTACTGGATTTCACCATATCATCCGCTGAGGTCATCCAGTCGAACCCGATCGAATTTCGGACGCTACCAAGCGCTTAATTCCTAGCCGATTGCCAACGACTCGAGGTATAATTACCTTCAATTTAATTATTTAAAATTGGTAGTTATTTGCACAACATGCTAGAATTGATTGTTTGATATGATGAATGCTTGATTGTGAATGTGAAGTGATGATTTGAACAATTTGCTTGATAGTGAATGTATGCTAATGATCTAATTTAGTAAATTAAATTTGAGGATGCTAACTGACTAAAACGTAATTTAGAAAAAAATAATAAAATTAGTATGAATAGGATGAGCTAGAATTATATTTTTTTCAATGATGATTGTTTGACTATTGATGGATGATGATTGCATTGTATGTGTGATGTTTATGATGAGTTTGTTAAAAAAATAATAATTTCGTTGTTTAAAAATCTTTGACTTGGTGTGGGTGGGATAGAACTTTAGAGAATCTTTTTTGTTACAAAGGGAGAATTTAGGGGAGTTGGGTAGCGTCCTTATCCGGTTAAATCATCGTGATGGGCGTTCTCCCTACCCTAGCCGTCTGCGTTTCATCTTCCTTACCGGAGTCGTCTTCCTCCATGTTTTGGTATCCTCCCTATCTTCCTTTCTTTTTCTTTATTCCACTTGCATGCATGCAGAGTTCATGTTTAGCTGTCACTGTTCATTTATTTTGTTGTTTATTGGTGGATATCATGATCTGTTTTAATAACAATTGATTATAATGTTATGAATTGTTATTAAAATTTCATTAATCATATTTGATAATAAGTTTTGACGATCATGGGAGCTTAAAGTTTTAAATAAAAAATAAAACCAAACGAAATTATATCCGCCAGCTAGGGCTGATTCAAAGCAATTTCAATTTCAAGCCATTATAGCAAATTTCGACAACCCTGCCGCTGGCACAACCCACGGCCGACGCCCTCCTCGTCGGGAATCATGGCGGGAATCATATCCCTTCGTCGACGGGTTATGGCCGAGCTCGCCTATATGGATGCCCGCTCGGAGAAGCAAATGTAGAAGAAGGGGAAATGGCGATGGTGGAAGAAATTCGGCCGTCCTAGGCGATGATTGCTTCCGATCTGGTCAGGGAGGGTCGCTAGAGGGCCGAGGGTATCGAGGCGACCACTCGATCGGGGCGGCAATGCTCGCCAGTGGCGGAATCGAAGATGCGAGCGTGTCGCTAGGTGTCACAGGTCCAATTCTAGGGACCAAATTTTTCGTCCTAAAATCAGTCCCGTGCGGCGTATTCCCCTACCTGGGAACACTCAGCCTCCTACTAAGTACGTAATATAAGAAGCCGAGGCCACAAATGCTACAATTGTGTTCGGCCACAACTTATATCCAGCAACCCCAACCAACACCTTGTTCAACCACCCGTACTCAATCAGCCACGAGTACACAAGACA
>JAVDBV010085899.1:0-12116 GCA_032619315.1 Piper longum | reverse complement strand
TATATCATGCATTAACATTTACACCAAATTCCAATCTTCTGCATAATTCATTCTGAATCTTTGGTATCGACCCATTTGTGCATTTTATTCACTTTTCACATTAAATTATAGAACTTATTTGTTATATATATTCTATATCTAAACATATTTATTACAATATATGCATTCAAACATCATGTCATATTATCATGCCTTGCATTTACATTATATTATTCTCAATATAGTCAAAACATAAACAAAAACTTAATATTATATCGTCTCATATGTGTTAGCAAGAGACATGACTACTCCTCCATCCAGGCTAGCACATCTAACTCATGATTATCACTTGCATATATTATAAAATCACGTCGGTAACGAGTGTTACTCATCAAAAAATGTCATTATAAAACAAACTGGCAAATGACAGCTAACTCTCATTTTCAATAAAAATATTTATAATCTTCTCGTTAAGGTCATCTGCTGAGGAGGATGTGCAACCGGGTTCCGTGTTAGATGGTGGGCTAGATTACGGGACATTGGCTAGGCTCTCGGTCACGGGCCATGGAAGGTCATGGGTTGAGGCTAGCAACGGGCCAAGTGTTGGAATTTGGGGGAAAAAATTTCCTAAGGTGAGTAGATTGTGAGATCCCTCAACTTAGTCCCACAAATACCTACTTGGAAAAGTTCATGTTTATAAGTGGTAGTGGAATATAGATCTTTAACATGGTTAGCCATTTTAAAGAAATGATTTAGGCCCATTACCGGGTCGTTCAATTTAGTATAAAAATAATTCTAAGATCTAATAGTACAATAAATAACAAAAAATCTAGGTGTACTCTTATATATTTTGATAAATCATTCTATTGCTGTCTCGGTGACGTTATCATCGTATAGTTACACACGCATGACTCTTATGGTTCATAACACATGACCAGCCTTAGCTTGGTTCGTGTGTTCTTAAATTTGTTCGATTGAAAATAGCGATCGAACCAACTGGTTCAGACTATAAAACTTTGACTCGGGGTACGGGTTTTACAACCGTCACTCCTTATAAATATTTCATTATTGAAATTTTATATCAAGAAGGCTTCACTCTTGTAGCTATCTATTGAGCTTGAAATGCCAAGCATAATAAATAAATAAATAAATAAATAAATGACTAATATTAATTATTCATGATAAATATTAATATAAATATTAAATATACGAAGATACAACTAAATACGTGTAAATAATAACATGAACAAGAAAATAATTAACAATCAGCTAATTAATTAAATAAAAGATAAACATGAACAAAAATAATACTTATGAATAATGTACTATCAATAAAAACAATTTGTCACATAATCATCCATCATAATCAACAAATATATAAATAATAAGAAATTGATAATCATTAATATGATAATGTATGAATAATTATCCCATAGTCTTCGACCATTTCTCATTACCATATATTTAAATAAAACAAGTCCATAAATTCCCTATCAATATCTATATTATTAGTTATTGGGTCCATTCCAACATGTCCATTAGTTGGCTTGATGGGTAGGTCCACCATGTCCATCTATTTGCTGATGGGTCAGTCCATCTTGTCGATTACTGGTTGGCGAAGTCCTATATGCAATGTCCGTTATCGGCTAGTCAGTCTAATCCACCATTTCCGTTATTAGCCGGAGAGTCCAATTTGCCATTTCTAGTTTATTAGCTGATGGGTCAGTCGATCAAGTCCATTACTAGCTGGTGAGTCCAATTTGCCATGTTCGTTATCGACTGGTGAGTCTAATCCACTATGTCTGTAATTAGCTGCGAGTCCAATCCTCAATGTTTAATTTACTAGATTATAAGATGTCAGGTCCATTCTAACATGTCCATTATTATATTATGAAGGGCGCGGCACGTGTCAGACTGAGTCAATTCCTTAACCCCGGTTGCACTCGGTGCATGATGGTCGAATCTGGTCGGATCTAAACTCAGGCCGACTAGGCTGTCCTAAAGGGAAAATTCAACATTTTAAATAAATATATAGACCAGGTTAGTTTGTATGTAATCCCACAACTAGGATCAACAATCCTAACATGAATGAGGATATAAAATTATAAATAAGTATAATTTCATTCATGTAGAAAATGCATGCAACTAAATGATTAATATCTCTATCAAATTTCGGCAAAATATAATATGCCATATTAAATAATTTATTTATAAAACCAGAATTAATTATTATTATTTGTATCATCCTATTTTAACGATATCGTTAATACAATTATTTGTAATTTATTTAATTCAATAAGATTCAACCCTTCCTTATTTAATTATTATATTTCATGATTTCTACATGGTTATATTTTATTAACTAATTTTTCTATCTTACTAATGTAACACCCCGATTTTGGTTCACTTCAGAACCGAAGTAAAAATGTTGCGAGAGAGGTGAGTCATGTTTAAAGTTGTCGATTGGTGCAACTCGATCGATAAAAAAGATCGAAACAACCTTCTTGGTATAATGAGATTGGAAGACATTATGAACTAAACATCAAACACATAAAATATAAATAAATGCAAGAAATTAAATACTATGTTGAGCTCAACTGTGTGTAGCGTTTATCTATCCTCCCACCAAAGTCGACTCAAGATTTGCATGACCTATATATATTATATACAAAACGTAATAACGAATGTTACTGGTCCAAAAAAAACTAATAAAAACTAGCAAATGGGTACCCACGTAAACATATGAAGCTTCAAGAATTACCTCACACCGAGAAATAATCAAATATACTTAACCAATGCCGGCTCGCATGCACGGCTCATAATCATAATCTTACATACATACTACGCTTACGCCCTCACACCTTCTATATTACCCGCCGCTGTACTCGAGTGTCAAAATGAACAATTAAATTAGTCTTACATATTCTAGAAAAATGCTACATTCGCAGTACTATTATACACCTGCACTACCTCATGGTCTGAAAGGGTACAAGTGCGGTCCATACATATCTTCGTACCACTCATTCTCTTTGTCGTAAAATCCGTAAAATTGCATGTAATTATATAATAGGCTTAGGGATGAGGCTTGTATAATAAATTTCTGGAGTTAAAGTTCAAAAACTAACAAGGGATCTCATCCTTGCAGTTTTATTAAACAAGTGTAAAAATGCGGCTAACTGATCTGACATCGGAGGGTTCCGATAAAACACAGCTGCTGACGTCCTATGAATAAAACACGATTAAATCTTACACGCAAGAATTCAATAAATACATAAATAAATAAACAAATAGTTCATACTCATTAATATTAAATATTAATAATATCATAGTCATTCAATACAAGAATACATAATTAAATATAAATAAATAATAACATGCACATAACGAACAAATAAATCAATAAATAAATAAACATATATATATATATAGATAGACACACACACACACACACATATACACACACACACACTATTTAGTACACATAATATTACTAATATTATTTAGTAAATATAATGCTAATAATAACATTTAATCATATAAACATTCATCAAATTTGATAAACATATAGAGAAAAATAAATAAATAATAATGAATAATTAATTAATTAAATTAAATAAAACAATATTTAAAGACAAGTCATCATAACATCCAATCATGCTAAATCATGTGAATATACATCTAAACTAATATAAGGGTTTTCGAATTACTGAAAACGGTTGAGAAACGGCCGAAAACAAAACAAAACTGAGCTGAACCAGAACAAATAGTGTTGAACCAACCCAGGCTAGAAAATGAGCTGGGTTAGCTGAGTGGACAAGAACAGGATGGGTGGACTCGGACTAGTGAACTTGGGTAAGCAGATGCGGTCATGAGCTGGCAGACATGAACACGGTAAACGGGCAGAACAGAGGGCGACGGTGCCCATTGCTGGAGCACGGCCACAGCTGCGCAAAGGCTGCCCTTGGACGTGATCAAAAGAGGGGAGGATGGCGGAGGTAATGATGGTGATGACCGGCGGAGTCCAGCTACTGGCTGGCCGAAAAGTGAGCGGTGTTGCCGCCAAGTACAACGACGTTGCCAGTGGCGATCACGACCGTGGTGGTCGTCGTTGGTTGTCTCAAAATGTATATCTAGGTGAGGGGAAGCTTTGTCGGTGGTCGGATCGGCTGGTGGTGGCTCGCCGGCGGCGGAGAATCGACTGAGAAAACATCGTTACTGACAGCGATTGCGATGGCACCGGTGGCGAACGTGGCTACGAACGGATAACCGGCCGTGAGGTGGTGACGGTCGTACAAATCCAGTGGCTAGGTGCAAGGCGGAGGCTCACCGGTGACGAGGCAAAGTGGTGGTGGCGTTGAGGTGAAAATCATGTAAAATCGTGGGTAAGGCACCGGAAATCAAACGGTGAGGATAAAACTTAGTGGACAGCTCAGATTTTGCCACATGGCATGATCTGGTTATTCGACAACTCGTGACCTAGTGGGAGCCACCTATGGGTATATGCATTATAGATGTGAACGGAAAGTTCGGATCGAGACCGTCCAAACTCGAAACTAACTCGAGTCCTGAAATTGACTATATAGGTAGGAATCGTGAAAATAAGGTTAAATGGGCGTCAAAAACCAAAACTCAATTAAGATGGGCCTACAGGGGCTCAATTGAGTGATCTAAAATTCCAATAATGCATGCAAATGAAATACATAGAAAAAAATCCCAACAGATACTTAATGTCGTGCCGGCCTAAATCTAAGCTTAAAATCGTGTCTAACACATATAAACAAATTTGTAGACCTCAGTATACACTGATAAATCATGTTCTTATCATTTGAATGCCGGGCATACTCAGCCTCTATAACATGCTCATATGGCCATCTAAGCCTCATACTCATATTCTTAAAATTATTTTGGATCGATTTCCCTCGAATCGACTTGAAACTGTCCGAACTGCATAAAACTAAAATCGGGTAAAACCCTAAGCAGAAATTTGAGTTTTACAACCTCTCCTCCTTATAAAAATTTCGTCTTCGGAATTTCTTATATCAACTAAGATTGAAGGATTTAACTGAAGATGTCATCTTGCTATCATAGTGTTAGCTCTCCCTCCAAAGCTAGTTTCACATGGTCTAAATGTACGAAAATGAAGCTAGATCTCTGAATGCTGATAAAGCTCACTAGCTCCTTGCTAATCTGGCTATATAGAGTACACGTGCTCGAATCATCTGACAAAACATGCCATATATGCTAGGATCATGTGTCTGCACGGACCATACATACTCAAATTGTCTCGCTGGAGTGACTGCATGCTCATGTCATCTCGCTAGGCTAACTCCTAGGTCATTGTAAACTAGAGACCGAAATGCAACGACCTCGATGGGAAAAATCTAAGCTCACCCCTAAGCCTCATACTCATATATCTACATGGGTGAGTGCGAACATATTCGGGTAGGGGCTCGGCTCTGTCTTACATCTCTAGTCACATGGAAAGAGGCTCTAATTGGAAGGTGCCGCATCCTCACATAATCTGGCATTATGTTTATATCTGTGGTGACATTAGGATATCTGTCTAAGTCATGGTGGGGTAATGAAAATCTATATAAGATACTGGGTGACTCAAATGTATGGGTAGGTCCATGGACATGTCTCGAAGATTATCATGATTGGACTATGCCATAGGTGCCAGCCTATGGAACAGCTAATCAGTGACGAGCCTAAGAAAACACTCGTAAGTAGTTCTAGTTCAATCAACTAACAGTAGGCATGTATTTCTCGATATTGTACTAGTTACGCACTTCTAAACAGATGGGGTTCAAAAGACTCAAAGAATCACTATCTCTCCTCGAGTCAATGGGGACTCGTATTGAGGGGTGACAATGTCTCGTCCGTTCTTCAGAGCTGTGTGACTGCCGATTTGTATTACTAATCTTAACTCACATGACTACTACAGTTGTGGTAGACTCTCAAGCAATGTTATAAGTCAAGATGAGCATACGTCGGTGTCTCTTTATCTAGTCAACATGATTTGATCAGGATGAAGTCTCTGCCTTCATCGCTCCCAATCTTGGGTGAAGTTGTCTCCTCCAAACGCATCTGTCATCGGCTAACTGTATTGTAAGACCTACATAGTACCACGAAGGGACCTTCTATACTCGGGGCAAAGGCTCAAGCTTATGTCTCAAGGTAAAGATCTAATCATGTTGGCGAAGCACAAGGAAACACTGTCTCCCTAATGGACACTCGTTCACTAAATCCATCATCTATGCCAAAATTCTAATATGAGTCAAATATCTCTCTCTTACTAAGCTGCGTATCTGATCATTTGCTAATCATCTAATCTATGGACCCTGACTGTGGGTCACATGTAATGTATTACGCTTACTCAACAATCTGACCACTGTGGTCATCCTATCTGGATGTCATACCGTCTTGTTCTTGTACTCTATCTATATAAATGCATAGAAGAGTCACTAACACTGTCTACTAATCATCTGACCTGTATACCCTAGGTATAGCCCATACGTACATTTTCACGCTGACCGAATTTGACCAGTATGGCGATCTCATCTGGAGGTCACTCCATTATTTTTGGACTCTATCCGTGTACAACCTTAAAAGACACACTAATAGTGTTTGATGATTCGTGCAAGACCATAACTAACACTATCTTGCAATACCTGTCTGACCCATAGATGTTAGGTCAAGACGTTGGTATGCAAAATGGCTAGTGAAGTCAATCCTATATCATCGCTTGAAAATTATCTCAGTGCACCTAACTTTCCTCTGCCCTACTAATGTTATCGTAGTTACATATTGTCTTCATTCTCTGACTCAACTCTGCTCTGAGTGTTGTGGCGAGTGGTCTCTATGCAAAGCTAAGAACATCTTCAAGTGGTTGTCCTCTTTTAGGGTGAGGTAACTACTTGGCCCTTACTTACACTATAACTACTCACACAGTCGTAGATAGTGCAATATACCTATGGTGGTTTTGTATCACAGATCGTAGTGGTGCGCATTTGGTCGGCGGTAGCACATCACAGATGACGGTTGTGTTACTCGGACGGTAGTTATGAAACTTGGATGGTGGATGTGCTACTTGGACAGTAGTTGTGCTATACAAAAGGGGGTTGTGCAACTCGGATAGCGGTTGTTCTACTCGGGCAATGGTTATGCAACTCGGACGGTGGTTGTGCAACTCGGACAGTAGTTGTGCTACTTGGACGGCGGCTGTGTTACTTAGGTACTGAAGTCAGATCCTGATCATGTATGTCATGAATCCATTACTGTCTCCGGCATGTTCATCTCTATGTGTCTGTCTCATCAAAAATAGTTCTTATCAACTTGACTTAGCCTATCCAACCATGTGTGCAATCCAGGAGCTGAACTCATTACTGACTCTGACATATTTATCTCCATGTGTCTATTTCCTCAGAGGTAGTTGCCATCAACTCGATTCAGGTTATACAACAATACGTATCTGATCAAGAGAGGTTAACACGTACAATGGTTATAACACCCCGCTTCGGTTCACCCACGAACCGACCCGGAAGTGTCACCGGCGACCGAACCTTTTGCTAACCTATTAGATTCGGTTAAGCCGACCAGGATCTACCCTCGACGTCTTAAGACGGAGATGCCAACATGCAAGGTATGGATGATATGCTTGGGTTCTATTGTGGTCCTCTATGCATGCCATGATATGTAAACAAAACAAAACAAAAGCGATAAACGAGAAATACAGAGAAAAACATTTATTTCTACGAAAAACCGGACGGAGTTTCCCCTAAAAGTGCAATAAGGGCCAACCTGTCCAGAACAAGAATATTTATATCTATTCAATCAAAATGATATAAAATACTACAATCAAAACCAAATGCAATCATCTTCATTTTCATTTTCGCTTGAGCCGAGTCTCAGCTCCAAGGCTCCTTATTGATTCACATATTTGTTATGGAGCAGCCTACACGCCATGAAGATGAGCATGATAAAGAAGGCAAGGATCAAGTGGAAGAAGTTTCTAGTCCGATTAGCATGCCTCAAGGACCTATAACAAGGTCTAAATCGAAGAAGCTTCAACAAGTAATTCATCATTTACAAGGCTTAGTGAATTCAGCTAGTGAAGAGTTAAAAGGACATCAAAGCTTTGGTGCAAATACAACTCAAGTTTAATACAACTTAATTCAAGTCCAAGTTACTACTAATGGGTTTAATTAAGTTTGTAATGAGCCATATATGTTATGGGCTGGCCCAAATAGGCTTGGGAGGGTTATTTAAGCTTTGTATTTTGGGTTTTATTTTGTTAAGTAATGGGCTAGAGGAATTTGCCTATTATAAGCCCATTAGTTATTTAGTTTAGGGTTTCCATTGTTAAGGCTATATATAGATGCCTTAACCTTGTGTTGGGGACGACCTGCAAGTGAGAAGAAAGCCTAAAAGCCTTTGCTTTTGTCTTTGTGTTCTTGAGTAGGATACATGTTTAAGAAACATTCAAGTGGATTGATCATCTTTCTTGTGGAGTGTTTCGAAATTGGGATTTAGGAACAAGTTTTCTCAATTCTGATTCTTGATCATCTTTCTAAGAAATCTGAGTTCTAGCCTTTTCTTAGGGGTTGTTGCTGGGTTGTTCATGGGGTTTTCATGTTAATGTGTTGGGGGTTCCAATATAAAAAGGGGTTCTCAAGCTTATTCATGGAGGTTCTATATCATTTGGCATCAGAGCCTTGGCTCTAGATCAGGTTTTATCCTTTATCATTTGTCTTCTTTGTTTCTGAGTTCTTGTGTTCTTTGTTCTTGTTCATCCTCGAAAATGTAATAAGGAGAAAAGTTGGGGTTTTACAGTTTCCCCGGCTTGCAAATTTTTGTCTTTGAAAACATAATAAGGTCATAGGGAGAAAAAATTGGGGTTTTACAATTTCCTCAGCTTGGGATTTTTTGTTTTAAAAAATAAAATAGAGTTATAAGAGAAAAGTACTCATTTATCTAACTTCTTTCTTATCCTATCTTAGGAATTTTTCCATTATGCATTGGTATAATTGTATCTAGCTCTTAGAAGTTAGTTTAAATATCTTCACATTTTCTTATAAAAGTTCTTTTTAGAAAAATCACGATTTACCATTTTCTTTCCACTTCTACTTTGGGATAGTTGATCATGTGAGTTATTTTGAACCATTTCTTGATTACTTTTATATAATAAAGTCAAATTATTCGAGAACATTTCTAAAGTTGATCCTCTATTGTATTTTAATAGTCATTTTAAATAACTCTATACATATCTCTATATTTCATTGGTGTCTTTACTTTCCATAAACTCTTATCTTGCCTCATAGCAAACTATAATTCATCGGTGCATTTTTTTTTCTTGATTTAAGTATTGTCACTCATGCATAGCTAAAGTGAGGCACACTTGTCCCATGACAGTATCATCAATATCGCACAGGTGTCCCATACAACCCATACTATTTAGATAACACCTCGATTGTAAAAGCATCCCATATACGCTCATTGGTTAAGTATCACGTGCACCTAGCATCACACATAAGTGGCTCACCGTCCCATACCAGTGTTCTACTTTAACATACTTTTAGAATAGCCTCTAACTCAATAAAAGCTTGTTAATATGCTAAAGATATGTCTCCATAAATCAATTACCTACACGATACCTCAGGGTTTCATATTCCTTCTAAAGGTACCCTTTTAATTCACCATTCGACTTACAACTTTTTTTGGATCTAGAAGTCGTCACCTCAATCCCCACTAAGGAAAATTTTCAACTCTTCAAAACATCCCATCACTATTAATAGTATCGGCATTACTTTATCTATATCTTCTTACCATTATTTTCTAATTTTTATATTTTGGCAATAAAAAGGTACATGGTTATGCATAATGTATGATATAAAGCGTCCTATCATATTCTTCCACATGATATTCAAATTATTCAGCAATTATCTAAATTTTCATATCATCTAGCAATCATTCTTCTTTAGTGTCTTCGACTTCAACCGCATAGAGTGGCGAATAGGAGCCAGTGCCTTACCCTTCTTGGGCTACTCCTATTGTTGCTCTGAAAGCTGATGCCACTCCATTTGAAAGTTTCCCTTCCTCCCGTAGTTGTAGCATCTAAGGGCTCCCTACATCTCCCCAAATGCAACTTGTTGCTGTTAGGGCACTGTCTCAGCTGGGTATCCTCACGCTTCTTTTTAAGGTTCCACTCTATGCAACCATGGTGGCACTGCTGTTGGTGTTCTGCTGGCCTATTGTAACGACCTGCCCGTTCCGAGCCACGGGCTAAGTGTTACTATACGAAACTAAGTGTCTCGTAAATTAATTTTCTATTAATTTTCAATCATTTTAAACTATAATACAAGCTCGGAATAATAGTTCCATAAACTGAACCAAAATCCCATTGCCATGTAAACAATCTCGAGAAAATAATAGTCCAATAATAAAGTCCTCCAGCCAACTTTACCCATCTTTCCCTACGCATATCTACGGAGGCAATTGCGCAATAGTGATAAAAACACGAAGTCGTATAATTACAAAAAATAATTACGTCTTTTAATAATTATGAGCCTCTGTCGAGCTCTTAATATGTTGGGAGCGTGGCCGCCCATCCTGCTACAGTCTCATGTATGCGCATACACGCTACGTGGCCCACGGCTTATAGTTACCGATATTTGCTATTGACTCAACCTCTTGATATCACAAGTGTATAATGAGCCGTCTTGCGCCAC
Source organism: Piper longum (assembly GCA_032619315.1). Classification (NCBI taxonomy): domain Eukaryota; kingdom Viridiplantae; phylum Streptophyta; class Magnoliopsida; order Piperales; family Piperaceae; genus Piper; species Piper longum. The sequence goes on along the minus strand of JAVDBV010085899.1, from coordinate 1,410 downwards.
TGCACCCTGTCACCCCTTTCGGCATGGGGGTAGGTATTTAAATCTTTCAAAAATTTTAATGGTGCTGCCCTTTGTTGGATTAAGTAAATTCTTTGACCCTGGTTGCGCTTGGCGCATAGTGGTCGATTGTGGCTCGTGCAGACCAAGACTCCCAAATATGAATATATAACATTTCAAGTAATTATAGGAACCTGGAATTGTGATGAGGCACCCACAATTATAACACACGATCTTAATATGAATAAACTTCTCTAAAGCATTCCCTTTAAATGTGCTCACAACTCTAAAGTTGATGTCTTATTTAACAATCAACAAAATTTTCCTTTATATAGAAGAATAAGTGTAGAATTCAAGAAGTCGCGAAATTAAATTTATTAATATGTGTGGAATTCAAAAAGTTATTTGTGTGATAACGTAAAGTCAAAAAGTAATTATTAAGTTAATATGAATGGACGTTAAATCCTAAAAAAATTATAAATATCATTATACCGATATGCTAAAGGTCAAAATTGATAATTTATAATATTAATTTTTTTTCAAGAATCAATTAAATAATATTCATGCTTTGTTCTATGATTTACAAAAACCCTAAATAAAATAACCTAATTATTTTTCTTAGGGTTTTACACCTATTTTGGTTAGTGAGAGGGTTGGCATTCTTGTGCAGCTTATGGACATAGTCATACTCAAACACCAAGTCCTAAGTAGTGGTGGAGTGTAAAATCCAGTTTCAGGTAAGGGTTTTACTCGCTTATACGTTACCCGGATCGGGCTAGTTTGGAATCGGTTCGAGTGAGTTTGTGCCAGACTAATTGTCATAATATGAGTATCAGGCCCAGATGGCCATATATGAGCATGTTAAGGAGGTTGAGTATACCCGACATGCATACGATAGTTTTAGTTATGATACGGTAGAGAGTGAGTTATCAGTGTATACACGATGTATAAATATAATTTTTTTTGAGTTAGCTAGGATTTTACACCTAGAACTAGGCCATTGCACCGTTTAGTGACAGTTTGGGGATTTTCAAAATATCTCATTGCATGCATCACAGGGATTTTGGATCATTAGATTGTGCCCCATGGGCCATCTTGATTGCGTTTAGGGTTTCGAGGCCCATTTACACTTCTTGCCTCAATTCCTATACGTAGAGTCCATTTTAGGACTCGAGTCAACTTCGATCCGAGCTTTCCGTTCGTATATATATTACATATACCTATATATGGATCCCACTAGACCACGAGTTGTTGGACATTCAGATCATGCCACATGGCAAGATTTGAGCCGTCCACGTCAACCTTAGTTGTCTCCAATTTATATTTCAAACATTTCCCATGATTTTGAGGATTTACACCCTCATCGCGGCTGCCATGTCGGCTTGCCGACGGCGAGTCTCTGCCACACCCCCT
>JAVDBV010085897.1:27426-49807 GCA_032619315.1 Piper longum | reverse complement strand
TAACTCGTCCTGCAAGTAGAAAACCAAACACACGATGGAATAAAGCGTAAATCAAGAGACGAGTCCTAAACGGACCTGGTAGAAGCTCCAAACGTGCCATCGCGCCTAGGCGGCGAGCTCCTACTCCGTACCTACACATCAGAGCTTGGAGCGGCGTCGGTCGGCGGCGGCAGTGGCGGCGGCGGCAAATGGGGGCGGCGCTAGGGTTTGGAAGAGAAGGGTGTCAGGGGAGAAAAGAAAACGCGTTGGGTGGCAATATCGTAAATAAAACTTGACTCGAGTCCGTCTCGAGTCAATAATAATAATTAACACGTAATAAATTCTAAAAAAATCTAGAAAAATCAGGAAAATTCCTATAAAATAAAATAAAACACACAACGTCCAAATGACATGCTCTATAACTAATAACCCATCCAAAACTACCCATAAGGCGTCCTAACGCGGTAAACGGCCTAAAACTATTTCTACGGTCACAAAATAAAAAAAATCTAAAATCGTCAACTGTATGCTCTCATGCATTCTGATAACTCATTCTCTGCTCATTCATCTCATTATCATCACATTCTCGGGTACACATTACCCCTCATACCTCATACACGCGACCGGCATCGGCTCAGTACACATGTTCCGAAATATACTCAACTCGAACCGACGGCTGAACCGATCGGCTAACGACTATAAAACCTGTGACTCGAATCACGGGTTTTACAAATAAACTCGTTGAACAATGAACATAGCTTGAGCAAAGGAGTGTTTGGCTCGGCTCGAAACTCAAACTCGATGTGTTCAAACTCAAAAAAATGTTCGGCTTGGCTCAACTCGTAAATATTATTGAGGTCACATTGAACTTATATAGTGTTCAAAAAAAATTTGATCCTATATAAGTCAAGCACATAAACATTTGTTAGGCTCGAGCTTGACTGAAGCTCAGCTCGAACTCGACTCAAGCTCGGCTCAAACTCGACTCGAGCTCAGCTCAAACTCGACTCGAACTCGGCTCAAACTCGACTCGAACTTGGCTCGAACTTGGCTCGAACCAAGCCCAAACACCATAAATTTTGAACAAGCTCGGCTCGGCTTGTTTACATTAAAGCTTGACTCGTTTACATTAAAGCTTGGTTCGACTCGTTTTATATCAAGCTAAACTCAAGCACACCCCTGCTCGACTCGGCATGGCTCATTTACACCCCTACTTATGTCAAGAGTTAATACCGGTCGGAATCATACCCATTTGCAAACATGTTTGACCCTTCTTTAAAAACAGGATGACTCTTTGTGTAATTGTGTGATTCTTTTCACAACTCTTTGAAATATTTTGGACTTTATCCTAAAAATTATATTTTATCATCATTATTTTTATTTTTAATATTTAAACTAATTATAATGCCATGTTATATTTCATTCATTATTCTTATATTTTCTTATATTTAAAATATTAAAGTATCTACCAATATTTTCTATTATATCTTATATTTTTTAACTCTACAATCCCAAATCATAAACCTTGAATAATGTAATTTTTAAATTAAAAAAATACATTTTATGTAACTTCACTTCAATTTCATAATAGCAATTTTTTTTTGTTTAACATTAACTATGTTTCAATTTAGTTTGACTTTTTTAAAAAAAGTCCATGATCGCACAGAAAGCTTTATATTAGATTTTTTCAAGAAAAAATGATGTGATATTTATTACTATATGTATTATACATGCATTGCATGAGATCTTACTGATGAGAGTAGAGTTTACAACTTAATAATTTCGCATTCATCTCAAGCTATTTTAATGAGTGAGTGACTTGTTATTTGCCCATTATATTATATGGATTGATTCATATTTATAATATGGGTGGTCTGAATTTTATTTAACAATTTTTAAAGCTTAAAATATATCTTTTAATAAAATCAGTAAACTATATTTGTGACGTATCTGTACTTTTCTAAAGTTTATTTTTTAACATAACCTCATGCATAGTCTAGGTTTTTTGCTGTAAAAAATTTGTAACAGTTGTCATTGTTCTTACACTTAAAAAATGTTGTTCTTCATTAATATTCCTAATAAAAACTTTCACCATTATTTTTAATAAGAACTCTTTTCTAATATTACGTATTTTTCTATAAATTCAAGACTATTTTAATCTCTATTATGTTAATAGTTTTTATATACTTGTAGTGCATACAATCATACATATACTTATACATGATTGGTAATTAATTTAAGATAAACTTTTTTATTTATTACTAAAAAAATTCTTCAGCTATTTATAATTTTATTCAAACTATTCATCTTTATCATGATGAAAAATTTAATTGATTTAATAAAATAATATAGGCAAAGCCTTTAAATATAAAAATCAATAAAAAATTAATCTCTATTATATTAAATTAAAAAAGTTAAATAAAATTAATTTTAAATGAAAATAGTCAATGTATTTCATGGGTTTTTCTGAATATAAGAATTAGATTTGTTGTAGCACTTGCTACATTATGGCGGCCTTCTTATTATTCTAAATTACAACAATTAATAAATTTAAGGCTAAAGAGTTAAAATTTATTAATTATGGCAGTTAAATTCTACTAATTGTAATAATTTAGATCAACCACTATAAAACTCTTTATTGTAGTAAATGCTAAATAGCTTTTTATCAAAATATGAGAAATATTTTTTAAAAAAATTGAGCTAATTACCAGAAAAGAAAAAAAACATAAATTATTTAAAACATCCTCGAAATCAAATTTAGTAATTTTTTTGAATAAAGTGAGGGCAAGCTAGCCACTGCTAGTGAACTAGTATTGGTTAGGAGATAAACTGACCCCCCTAAGTTCAGGGTGGCAAGATCTAGTTGTTGACCTTAGTCTCTAATCTTACGCTGACTAGGTCGGCTGCCTAAGGTCAAGGACATCAGAACTAATCATCCTAACAGATCACTTAGTAGTGACAGGTGGTTGATTGTCGATTATGTTTAGGTAAAAAATATATTTATTATTATTATTATTATTTTGGTTTGATTTTTTTTATTTTATAATAAAATTATCTCTTCATTGATGCTTAGCCTTGATTCCCCATAATATTACCCTTTTTATTTTTTAAAAAAATGATGAAGAAGAACTCAATGCTAAAATAAGTCCGATTTCCCCCACAAACGCAGGCAGAGTGAGTGAAGGGGGCGACGTGGCAGCGGCGTTAAGAAGGAAAGAGTTGAAGGACAGAGTCACGTGACGAATCCCTTTCATCATCTTCTCCATCTCCGACCTCACTCGACTCCCTTCCTTGACTCCTCCCCTCTCCTCCCCCACCATCCAATCCCATCTCTCACCCCCTTCCATAAGCAAAGCTTCCACCTTTCGACTCCGATCGCACCTCTTCGCCCTCCCCCCGATCGACCTGTCGGCTCCGCTCCGGTAAAGATCCCTTCTCCACGCCCTTTCTCTTTCTCTGCAATGTTCGTGGCAATGAATCTCCTTTGATTTGATTGATGGTGCCTTCTTTTAAAGGGGTTTGGGCTTTTTTTTTTTGGTTTGTGGTGGTGGAGGGGATGGGTGAAATTGGTTGTGTGTGATTTTGGCAGGGTCGTTTGCGTTATGTTATGATCTGCTTTTTCTTTTCCTTTTTTTTTCCTTTCAAAGTGGGGAGATGTTTCTTTTTATCCTTATGGGCTGCGTGCTTTTTGGCTTTTTGGTGTAGTAAAAGAATGGGATTAGCTTGTAGTTCTGTACAATGGTGTTGTTGGTTGATGGGTGGATGAGGTCAAGAATAGTTTAGAATTTAATGTCAACTTTTGGGTTTCCCAATATTCGTCTTCCGGCATGCCATTTTATTTATTTATTTATTATTACGTGTGTCATGTATAGCATGATGATGCTTTTTAGAGAATAGAATTTGGATTTGGATCTGTATAATGTTTGTTTTCTTTGTGCAGAAGTTGTCTAATTTCTTGTGCTTTTGAAGTTACTGTTGAGATTGGCCATCTGAAAGTATTGTAGTTTAAGGAGTTGCTGAATTGGCTCGTTATCAAATTTGAGGCATTTGTAAGCACTTTCGTGTTTGTGGGTGGATGGAATTTAGATATTGACGTGGATTATGGAGGTTTCTATTTGAGCTAAGACATTATGGGTGAGGGTGAGGACCCTTCTGGGGCCAGTGGTACATGCCCGCTGCCTCCTGGGCGCAAAACGTACTGGCGTTCAGCTTCGTGGTCCTCCGGCTCCTCTTCTGCGGAGCATGGCAAAGAATGTGCTGATAAAACTGAAACTAGTTCAAATAAATTCCGGCGCTCTCTGGTTCCGCTCACCACTCTTTCCAGCCACCAACCAAAGTCCCGTGCATGCTTACCACCTTTGCAGCCGCTGTCCATTACTAGGCGCAACTTAGACGCCTGGCCCAAAGCAGGCTCTGATGACATTGGAGAATGGCCGCATCCTCTGACTCCCGGTGGCGCAAGCAAAGGGTTGAAGCTTGACCTATCGTCATTTCCACAAAATCCAGATCGAGCTGGGACAGTTGTCAGGGACCGAATTGCCTTCTTTCATAAAGAATGTTCCAAGGTTGCTGAACATATTTATCTGGGTGGAACTGCTGTAGCACGAGATAGGGAGATTCTCCATAAACATGGTATCACCCATGTTCTCAATTGCGTTGGCTTCGTATGCCCTGAGTATTTTAAAGCAGATTTTGTGTATAAAACCTTATGGTTGCTGGATAGCCCATCAGAAGACATTACGAGCATCTTATATGATGTTTTTGACTATTTTGAAGATGTCAGGGAACAAGGAGGTCGAGTTTTTGTCCATTGTTGCCAAGGAGTTTCCCGCTCAACTTCCTTGGTGATTGCCTACCTCATGTGGCGAGAAGGACAAAGCTTTGATGATGCATTTCAGTATGTGAAGGCCGCAAGGGGTATTGCTAATCCAAACATGGGTTTTACATGCCAGTTGCTTCAATGTCAGAAGAGGGTTAATGCTATCCCCTTAAGTCCTAGTTCTGTGTTGAGGATGTTTAGAATGGCACCACATTCCCCTTATGATCCTCTTCACCTGGTGCCTAAGATGTTGAATGATCCTTCTCCAGCAGCTTTAGACTCTAGAGGTGCATTTATTGTTCATGTGCCTGCCGCCATCTATGTGTGGATTGGTGAGAATTGTGAACCAGTCATGCAGAGGGATGCAAAAGCAGCTGCCTTTCAGGTTGTTCGATATGAGAGGGTACAGGGACCGATCATAACTGTTGAAGAAGGGAAAGAGCCTCCTGACTTTTGGGAATGTTTTTGGAGGAATCCAGTTGCTATAGATAATTCTGATAATTCCATGCAGGTGAAGAAGAATCAGGTTGACTCTGCAGTTAAGGTTGGTGTTGGTAGGAAAAAGGTGGACGGGTATGATGTTGATTTTGAACTATTTCATAAAGCTGTGACTGGGGGTATTGTTCCACCGTTTTCTTTATCTTCTGGGGCTGAAACACGGATCCCAGCTTGGGAAAGCAATTGGAGTATACTGAGGCGCACGTTTGTCTCTGGCAGTTGTTGATTCGAAAGATACTTATGTAAATAAATGTGAAGTTACATCTCCACCTACTTCCTTATCTTCTGACACAAGTATTAACTCTAAAACTGATTCAGATTCTCCTCCTTTATCATCTTCAACTGCCCTTCTGTACCATCATTTGCTTGTGCAATATCTGATATCTCATCGAAGCCTCCTCACACTTGGGCAAGCAGTCAGGAACATCTTAGTGGTGGATCTTATATGCTGTCATGCCCTAAAACAAGTCCTGGGCATGGTAAAGGCGAGCAAAGGGAGAATATATCATCTTCTTCGAATTTGGCAACTGTTTCATCAGTTCAATTTCCTTGTGCTGGGGATGCTAAAAATGCTGACCATGTTACTGGAAGTAGTTCTGGTGAAGTTTCACAATGCAAGCAGAGTAGTTTGGAGGAAGGTTCTTTGATTGTGAAGAAAAATTTGCGAAAGCTTCTTGATGACAAGGAGTTGTGTAAGTCATGCAGCATGGTTTATAGTGACGCCAAAGTTGCTAAGCCAGTTCTGGTTGCATACTTTTGGCATGCACTGCAGAAAATTGTAAATTTTGGTGCAAAGGATCTACAAAGGGACTCTGTAGTTCTGATTCTCATCCCAGGCACAGATGCTGGAAATGATAGTGCTGGGAAATTATTTTTGTGGACAGGAAGTTGCTATGTACGTCAGGACACGCTAAGACGAGGAGATACTAACCAAAAGAATGATGAAGATCTCAAGAAAAGTGATTGTAAAGAATAAGACTGGTTTCATGTCAGTCAGAACTTTCTTTCTGCTGTTGATCTACCTAAAGATATTCCAATCGAGATAGTAAATGCGGTTGATCATGATTGTTGGGTAGTAGAGAAATGCACTCTATACTTGATTTTGTTGAATATCATGGTTGTTGTGGAATTTATCATATTTTCTTGGCCCATGTACAGAAACTGTTGTAGGTAATTCCCAACTTGTCAGTAAAATGCAGTTGGAGGATATAGAGTGTAGAGTAAGACACACATGTAATTGTTTTTTTCTTTTCTTGTGTCTGAAACCATTCTACCAAACAGCTTCATATAAGTAGAAAGAATTTTTCTGTGTGCTGATTTATTAATACAAAGCAGTTCTGTTCTTTTTTTTTTGCTCCGTTTGATGTTTTATATGTTATTCTCAGTGAATACCATGCATTAGATGTTCTTTGAAGGGTTCTTAAGTTCAAAAGTAATTTTACCTGTAGAGATGGCTATGAAATAAAGGTTTAAGTTCCACCATTTTCTTGTTTGTGATGAAGATGGAATGCCATGTTCTTATTATCTTCTAATTATTGTTTTTCTTTAGTAATATCAATACATTGTTTAGAAACCTTTACCCAAGGTCCAAGGAGGTGATTGTAGTGTGAGATACACATACAATTGTCTTTTCCATTTCCTGTTTCCAAAATCATACTACAAAACAGTTGCGCAAGTAGAAGTAGAAGGCATTTTTCTGTGTACATAGAGATGGGAATACAGATTCATTCCCTGAAAATGTAAATTATTTATTTGCTTTTGTTTGAAGAAGTTGGAATGTTTACTGATTGTTTTTATTTTTATGTTATCATTTCATATTCTACTATGTAAATCGAAAGCGTTGATTGCTTTCTTTTTGTTATTTCCGCTTGTGTGCTGTAGGTTGTCAAAGAAACAGAAGAATCGGAAAATTTCTTGGAGTTGATTGATTCATTATAAATCTCCTTGAATCCTTGAAGATTATGTGCTAGAGTTTCGGCTTATTGTAGGATTTTTCAGTCAACTGGGGATGGCTGACAAGATCAGAGAGGTAATGCAGTTCTAGACCGCTAACTCTTTAATTAATGTTACATCGATTGAAGAAATACTAAGAATCTTAATAATGACATAAACTTCCTTTGCTTTGAGAAAGCAGTTGGTTTCATTGGAGTGTACACATCTCGTGCATTTAGTTGCTAAAGTGTTGATTCAACTTGAGGTTTTTGATGAGTTCATGATTAATGATACCATTTTGTAGGTGAAATATAGAGTGTCAGCTTTAATATTATGTATCAAGTGTTCAAACTGTGAACTGTACTTCAGCCTTAAAACTTCAATGCAGGAGGGCACCATTGTGATATGTCAGCAGGCATGTGTAACTGGCCCGCCTGGTGTTATGTACAGTGTCAACTTCTTGAAGATTGGAGGAGTTGTACTGCCTCATTCAGTTAGACATTTTGTAAGAAAGATAGCATCATCTCATATTAGAGTATTTGAAAGCCCATCATAGGGGTTTTCCTCTCTGTTTAGCACAATAGAAGAATTCTTATAATTGATAGAAATCGGGAGCTACCGGGAAAACAGCAACAAAAATATGCGCAAAGGCGAGAATACTTGGTACCTGCTTTATGTAGATTGTTATGTAGCTATGATGGTCCGATGAGGATTCAACCATGCTGAGGAAATGAACAGGTCACTCCTGAAAATCGACAATGTTTTCAACAGCCTCTTGGTTATATCATTTTAAAATATGTTGAACGAACCGCACTCTTTTGTATACGTCAGGAGATGAAAAGGGGCCCGGGAAAGTTTGAACCCAATTCCTACGGTGATGAATATCACATTTTTATCTGTATAAATGAAATTTAATGCTTTATTATGCTGTTTTTTTCTTTTTTTTTTATCGCTGGTCAGAGATCGCTCCTCCTCTCGCTGCTTGGGAGTTCACGGTTTAATATTCTATTTCACTCCATCAATCGGCCCTTTGTCAAAAGAATTAGGCTATTTAAAAAAAAACAAATTGTCGTGAATTGGTGACCATTTTTTAGCCTGTTCTAATTTTATTTTGTTGTATATGTCCAAATTTTTCTTACAGTTGGAATATTTGGTCACTTCCAGTCACCCTTCATGACCCCAACGGCCGACATTGTTTATTAGACTTGATTAAATTAATGAAATCCACTCAGCCGTCCGATCGAAAGTGAATTGCATGCGTCGTATTTTATATATGGATCATGTTTATCTTCACAATTTTGTTCCTTGCTATCTATCATATCCCAAGGCGGCCAAATTATTGATTCATCTCCATAAAAGTACTAAATATTAAATTGATTTTCTTTTTGTCCATGATTGTTTTTTTTCTTAAAGAAATATATAATCGAATTTATAGACTTTACTAGCAGGTCTAAATCATAAGCCCGCTTCGGGTTACACTATGTAATATTATTTAACTCCCTTGGGGGGCCATTTTAAAAAATAAAATGCGACTAGTTAGCAATTTTTAAGCTAAAATCTATTATATGGAGTGTCTCCCAACACATATATACATAAAACTGGTTAAGGTAAGTAATATGTAGGGTTCGTTTGGTTGACATAAAAATGTCATAAGTGGAAATGTAATAAAATGAAATAACATGACAATTTTAAAGATTTTATTTGCTGGTTTGAATGATAGATAAATGAAAACTTTTTTTCTTGTCTCTCAAAATTTCCTCTAATATCTTTTTACCTTTCACAAGAAAAATTTGCTTTGTAAAATTTTTAAATAAATTTGCTTTGATTGAAAATAAAATTTTCTTTAACTAAATTTCTGGATATCCAAACAAACAAAAAATTTTAACCTGTAAATTATATATTTATTTCGTCTAATTTCAGGACAATCAAACATACCCTTAATTACATCGTTGAAAATGTCATCATCCGACTGTCTTAGATGTGATTGATATATACAAAACCCATTAAATCTGGAGTGGTTAAGTTAGTGAAATGCTATCAGTGGTCACAGAGTAAAAGGATTAAGAACATTATCATATTATATGGTTCTAGACCGACAAAATTGAAGAAAGATTAGCATCTCCACTGAAATTGCCAAAATTTGGTTTGTCTGCTAGCTCATCAAAGAAGCAGATTTGAGATAGACATGTATCTTGATGATAATCTTGATTATCTCCTCTCTTGTTTAGTAGTGGAGAAGAGGCTTATATAAATAATATTTTCCCTGCCTAAAAAATATATAACTAATAAAAAAATCTCCCTATTTTATCATTTGCTCCTCTTTTAACTTTTTCCACTAACCACTCTGGCACACACACAGATACAAACCCTAGAATTTTTCACGTGAAGAAGAAGAACCGGTGGATAATAACTCTTTACATATGTTAGCCCATGCAGGGATATCTTCAGAGACGCTTCCATAGCACCTACAATCACGTAATGCAATGCAAGACAAGGAGCAAGACAGAGTCGATAAATAATATATATACATATGTGGTGTATTTGATTTCTTAGAATCAGAAGTGGTTTTCTTCATGTTGGTAGTTGGGAAGGCAGACATTGAACTCCATTTGGATGATGCCAGAGTTTGAGCCCTTCATGATCGTCAACTCTCTATATTGAACACCCACCCTTGATCCTCATACTGATAATCCCACAAAGGAGAGGCTATGGCCAACATTGGAGGACTTGGGCAATTAGTCTCCCCATCAAACCTGAAGTTTTCATCAGGTATTACCCCACTCATCATTTCAGCAGGTGCAATCTCCTTCCATATCTGATCCATTGAATATGCTTTGCAAGCTTCTTCCTCCTGCTCATCCTCTTGAAGACCACCCACAAAGTGCCGATCACTAGAACCACCATCAACATCTTCCATATTAATACTCTTGCCTCTCTGATGATCACAATCACTCTTGATTGACTGCAAGTCTGTTAATGTGGACATGGATGGGCCAGTGGTGACCGTTGATAGGGTGGAGGAGGAATCACAAAGTGAATATGAGGATGATGACAAAGAGACCACCCTGTCGCGCTTCCTCATTTCTTGAGCCTTCTTTCTCACGTGTGTCCTCCAATAGTTCTTGATCTCATTATCAGTCCTACCCGGTAGCTTCTTGGCTATTCTTGACCACCTATTCATAAGGTAATACATACATACATGTGTAAGTAAATTCAAGTATTGACATGATTTAAAAAGAAAAAAAAAACTGTCTAAAATCAATCAAAACTATTTTTATTTAGATGGATACTGGCAACAAAAAACTGGATTAGGTGGTATGATTCATCATGAGCGCATATATATGTATCTATACCATATTAAAAAGTTAGAATACATACATGAAACCCATAATTTGAATTTATGGTAAATATAGAGGGTGATGAAGAAGAGCACTGAGGTGATGAGAAAGGAAGAGATACCTGTTGCCGCATTTGGAGTGGAGTTCAATAACAAGGCGCTCCTCCTGTGGTGACAACTTTCCCCGTTTGAGGCCAGGTTGCAAGTAATTGACCCAACGCAGCCTGCAACTCTTCCCTGCTCTATTCAAACCTGCAACAAAACCCAGATGATCAAACCTCAAAACAAGCCGACGCAAGTTGTGCATGATGTTGATTCTTTCTTCTCTGTCTTTCTATTGCCCCACCTGCACCTCAAACCTGAAACTTCGGCGATGAAATCCCATCGCCTATCTCCAAACAAACCCACAAAGCATGCTAATGCCTTGTCCTCTTGCACTGTCCATGGACCTTTCCTAGTCTCTTGGTGACCTTGAGCCATACCTTCTTCTTCTTCTTCCTCCTCTTTTACTTGGGTGGCTACTATTCTCTTTCTTCGTATATATACATGGCGGGTTGAGTGCGCATATAATGTCATAGGAGGCAGGGCTTCAATACAATAATAAAGAAGTGTCCTCAACTTTAACGTATGGAATTTTTCAAATAATTGATAAATTGCTACTTGGTATCGAAGTTATGATCATACTTCTATCTTGAGTCTAGCGCCCAAGCTCTTTATAAGGCCCCTCCATTGAGGTGGTCCTTACATAATTTGGTTGTCATATTGGCATTTCAAGATGAGGAGCACCGCCTTCCCACTTGGATTAGTATATGTGCAAACTTTATAAAGTGTTTTTGGATCTGTTTGCTTTCCTTTTATTTTATTACTGCATTGCCTAAAGTAAACAGCTTATTCTGCTTTATTTTTCTTGGACATGGTTTATACACTATACAAATTATAAGCAGAAATATTTTGAAGGTAAAGATCATTTATCAATGCAAACCTATTTGAAGGTTTCAAGGCTCTTCGTTTTTGGTGGAAAATCGAAGGTGCACGGAAAATTACAGAGATAACATGGGAAGGCGAAAAGCACAAAAGGAAAAAAAGGGGGTTTTTTGAATTCATCCTCGTGTGTTTTCTTCACATATAAATATTGTACTTTGTCTTACTATTTATATAACAAACATAATAACTTGTCCTAAGGAAGAAAGTATTGAGTATTAGAGGCAACTATTACTTTTGAGATGAGAGAGAAATTGAGAAATTGTCATTATTTGGTCTTTTTCATTATGAAATTATTCCTCTATGTAATTTGTACAATTTATCACCCACATTAGTTTCTAGTGTATCTCTTTATTTCTCTATTAGTACTTTTGATTATTGCTTAATTATCTATTCCATTACGTTTGGTTTTCATTGTTGTGTACTCTAACAAGTTTTAAACACAACAAACCGGTATCGAGAGTATAATTAGACATCAAGTCTACAAATATCAAGTTAGACATCAAGTTGACAAATATCAAGTATGATATGGAGAATTTTAACAATAAAATAGTTTTGTCTTATGGAAAGGAAGGAAGATTAATTTTTTATAACTATAAAGAATTCTCATAGCACTCCATACTAAAAGAAGTTAGAGACTATGAGCGATGATGATTGGAAGGAATTTGAGAGAATGGTGTGTGGGACAATTAGACTAAATATAGTTGCTTATATTGCTTGTCGCTTACTTCAAATAAAGACACCTCTGGAGTTGTGGGCAAAATTGGAGAGTTTCTACATGACAACGCCTTTAACTAATAAGTAGTACCTTAAAAAGTAATTTTATTTCATGGAGATAGTTGATTATAATCCTTTGATAAGTTCAATAAGGCGGTCGCAGCTAGTATAAAGGTTGAAGAAGATGACAAGACTTTACTACAGGATTCCTAATCAATTCCTATGAAATTATGGGCAAGGCTCTCTTGTACATGAAAGATTCAATTGCTTATGAAGATGTGATGGTGGTTTTGCTATTAAATGAACTTGTGAGCAAGGATAACAATGAGTCTAGAAGGGAAGCAAGCAACGGTGTATATGCGGACACATCGCACTAGCAGAGGTAGGAGCTTTCAAAAGGGGAATGAGAGTAGGTCAATTACAAAGTCATGGGGTAAAAGCAATTTGTCATGCTTTTATTGCAAGAAGGAAGATCATTTCAAGAAAGATTGCAAAAAAAGGAAAGTAGACTTTGAAAAATGGCATAGCAACAACAATGATCAAGTTAGATTAAGATTACAAAAATAGGAAGGTAGACTTTGAAAAATGGCATAGCAACAACAATGATCAAGTTAGATTAGCTAAAGATGACAATAACAATGGTGATCGCCTTCATATGTCTCAGATAAGGTAAATGCTCTTACTGATCTTGGGTACTTGACTTTGATTGTTCTTTTCATATAATTCCTAATAGACATTGGTTCCATGGGTACAAGCCTCTTGATAGTGGTTCTGTTTTGATGAAAAATGTCATTTCATGCAAGACAGAGGGTATTGACATAATAAAAATCAAGATATTTGATGTTTGAACATTGACTGAGGTATTACACGTGCTTAAATTAAGGGAGAACTTGATCTCACTAAGTTACTTGGATGCAATTAGTTGTAAGATCACTCTAAGCGGTAGAGTCACGAAGATTGTTAAAAGTGTCATGGTAATTATGAAAGGATTGAAAGGCTAAAGATTGTATTGATGACAAGGTACTACCATCTTTGGTGGGGCCATAATATTGTCCCAGGACAATAATAATGCAATGCTATGGCATATGCAGCTTGGTCATATAGTCAAGAAGGGCATAATAGACCTTCAAAAGAAAAATTTGCTTAAGGGTTTGAAGACGTGGGTGGAATCTAGATCTTTGCAAGTATTGTGTACTTGGAAAACAAGCAAATGTATATTTTAAAATTGCTTTTCATAGTTATAAATATATTTTGGACTATGTTCATACAGATGTGTTGGGTCCCTCTCAAGTTAAATCACATGGAGGCGTTATCTACTTTATCACCTTAATTGATGATTTCTCTAAAAGTTTAGGTCTATTTTATGAGACATAAGTATGAGGCTTTGTCAAGTTTAAGGGGTGGAATGTCGAAATGGAAATTTAAGATATTTTTGGTTTGACAATGGAGGGGAATACAAGTTCAAGGAGTTTGAAGATTTCTACAAAGTGGAAGGTATTACATGACACTTTACTACACCATGCATTCCTCAAAAGAATAGTGTTGCAAAAAAGATGAATAAAACTTTGTTGGAATGAGCGAGATGCATGGGGTTGAATGCAAGCTTGAGCAAGGTATTCTAGCCAAAAGCAGTGAGTATGTCTTGTTGTATCATCAACAGATCACCACATAGTGCATTGGATGCCAAAACTCCAAATGAGGTATGGACAAGTAAACCAATAGACTATTTTGATTTGAGAATATTTGCTTGTCCACGTTATGTGTACATACAAGATTCACAATGATCTACACTGAACTAGGTTAAAAGAATGTATCTTTGACTTCACATAAGTTTATAATCAGCAAGGATGTTGTGTTCAATGAAGAAAGGATGTTGAAGCCATATTGGTTAAAGGAGGAGAAAGTGTAAGAAAGAAATGATAAAAGGAAAATTGTGCAGGCTAAAATATAAGATATGGTGATATCTTCAACAAATTCAGTTGAGGTGGAGCATGTTGGACCATCTCATGATGAGAAAATCTCTAATAATAATCAATCTAAGCATGCTAATCAATCATTAGGCACCGGTCAGACTTGGGTTAAAGGATGTTGCCGTCTATGTATTAATGATTAGAGGTGGTGTCCCAACTTCTTATAAGGAATCCATAAACATTTAGGAGGCAAGCAAATGGATGATAGCTATGTAAGAACTCGAATCTTTACACAAGAATGTGGCTTGGGCTTTTTGTGGATTTATTAAAAGGTAAAAAGACTATTGGATGTAAAAGGGTTTTTCAGTGTAAAGAAGTTTTATTCGAAAAAGATGGAAAAATGTTTAAGCCTCAATTAGTAGCAAAAGGATATGCTAAAAAAGAAGGTGATGATTACAATGAAATTTTCCCACTAGTAGTAAAAGCATACATCTATTTGAGTTTTGTTAGTTATAATGGTCATGCATGATCTAGAGTTGGAATAACTTGATGTAAAAATAATATTTCTTCATGAAAATTTAGTAGAACAAATTCATATGCACTAGCAGGAAGGATTTAAGGAACATGACAAGGAGAACGTGGTGTGCAAGTTGAAGAAGTCACTCTATGGGTTAAAGTAATCTCATCCTCAACGGTACAAGAGGTTTGACTTCTTTGTGCTAATAGTTGTTATTTTAGAAATGAATATGATAGTTGTGTGTATTTTAAGGTACTTGATAATTTTGCATATATTTACCTTTTATTATATGTAGATGATATGCTTATTTAGGAAGTTTGATATGAAGGACTTGGGAGAAGCTAAAAAAATTCTTGGCATAGAGATCTAAAGGGATAGGAAAGGCAAAAAGTTGTTGTTTTCTCAAGGTAGCTATGTGGAGAAGTATTGGAGAGGTTTGTGATGGATAATTGAAATCGATACAATTCCCGTGTCATAACAATTAGGTTATTTGCTTTGTTATGTCCTATAATTGATAAAGATAGAGCTTACATGTCTCATATACTATATGCTCAAGCTATTAGATGTTTCATGTATATCATGATATGTATAATGCTAGATATTGTATAAACAGCTAGTGCAGTAAGCAAGTATATGTCCAACCTGGGAATGAGCATTAGAATGCAGTTAAATGAGTTATAAGATACTTGAGGGGAACTACAAGGTATGAAATTCTATATTCTCATGGTGCTTGCAATTTAATTGGCTTTATGAATTCAAACTAAAGTAGATCTTGATAAAGGATATCTACTATTGGATATGTGTTTACATTAGGTGAAGGAGCTATTAGTTGGTGATCTATGACTATTATTTTGTCAAAACAAAAGCAAAATATATGACAACAGTTGAATGTGCTAAGGAGAGTATGCGGTTGAATGATTAGGTGGAGGAATTAAGCATCACACATAACATAGTAGAGTTGCATTGTGACAATCAAAGTGCAATTCATTTGACAAAAAAATAGGGGTTTCATGCTAGAAGTAAGTATATTGATGTGCGATATCACAAACTTTAAGAGATCTTCAATGAGGGGCCAGTTCATCTTGTGAAAATTCATACAAATGAAAATGCATTGGATATGCTCACCAAGCCTATTACTTCGAAGAAATTTGAGTGTTGCTTGGACTTCATATGTAACAATTCGCTCGTTCTGAACCACAAGTCAAGTGTTACTATACGAAACTAAATGTCTCGTAAATTAATTTTTAATATTTTAACAAAAAATATTAGCTCGAAATAATCTAAGCTTCATGAACTAAACCAAAATCCTATTGTCATGCAAAGAATAGTCCAATAATAGAATCCTCCAGCTGTCCTGACTCTACCCATCCTTCCATGCTTATACCTGCAGAGGCAATTTCGTATTAGTGATAAAAATAGTAAGTTATATAATTACAAAAATAAGTTAATATATTCCACAACATCATTAATTCGATAATGAGCCATCTTGCGCCACTGCGCCATGTCACCCTAGTTAGCATGAGGGCGGGTATTTAATATTTTAAAAATTTTATTGGTGTTGTCTCGTGTCAAAGACTCCTATTTGTAGGTACTGCCTCGTATCAGAGACTCTAATTTGTGGGTATTGCCTCGTGTCATAGACTCTCAAATATGAATATATGATATTTTGTGGGCGTTGCCCAATGTCGGACTGAGTCAATTTATTGACCCCGATTGCGCTTGACATATAGTAGTTGAATGTGAACTCAGGCCTACTGAGACTCCCAAGTAGGAATATACAACAGTTCAAGTAATTATATGGATCTGAAATTTTGATGAAGTACCCGCACTATGACACATGATCCTAATATAAATGAAATTTCTTTAAAGTCTTCCCTTTGTAAGCCACATGTGCTTACAAACTATCAAGATGATATTTTTATTTAACATCAATGAAATTCTCCTTTATATAGAAGAAAATATGTGAAATTCAAGAAGTCTCTACACTAATATTTTATATAAAAGAACATAATCACACATAACTATATTAAACACTAACCATTTATATGATAACAAAAAATTAAAAATTGACTATTTAGTTAATGCAAATGGGTGTCTAATCGCACTCTCAACTCCCAACTCCTAATCCTAATAAATAAATTTTATTTAAAACCATCCATAAATATCATTGTACCGATAAACTAAAGATCATAATTGATAATTTATGATATTAATTTCCAAGAAATAATTTAATTATATAATATTTAAGATTCGTTCTAAGATTTATAAAATCCTAAATAAAATAACCCAATTATTTTTAGGGTTTTACAATCTCTCTTGGGTTAACTATTTTAAAGAAATGAGTTAGGCTCATTACGTTGTACTTTAGGCCGAATTATTACAAATGATATCAGAGCAACCTAGTTCTGTGTTAGATAGTGGGCTAGACTATGAACATTGGCTAAGCGCTCGGTCACGAGCTATGGAAGATCGTGGGTCACGGGCCATGGAAGGTCATGGGTTGGGGCTAGCAACGGGCCAAGTGTAAGAATTTTAAGGACAAAATTTTCTAAGGTAGGTGGATTACGAGATCTATCAACTTAGTTCCACATCTAATATATATTAGGAGAAGATCGTATTTATAAGTGAGAATCAACTATAGATCTTTAATTTGGATTAACCATTTTAAAGAAATGACTTATGCATAATACGTTGCACTTTAGACCGAGTCGTTATATCATAGGTTTTACTCTATATTAAGGTGATATTGCAGCTTCGGGTGGGGAGGTTGTCGTGCCAATTTGGTGCGAAGGATTGTCGTGGTTTGGTACAAGACATCTTTATGTTAATTCGAGAATATGAAGTATATTTTCTTACCATGGTCGAGATTTGAAAGTTTTAAGACTAGCATTACATGGACAAAGGTGCAAGGAGGATTACGAAGAGAACATGAAAATATAAAATGGACAAAAGGAAAACGATGAAATTTTTTGACCTCATCCTTGTGTGTTTTCTTGACTTACAAATAAATATTGTACTTTTCTAGTTGCCCACTCAGCACACGTGGTAACTTGTCATAAGAAAGAAAATATTGAGTGCGATAACTATTGCTTTTAGGATAACAGAGAAAATTGTAAATTATAACTATTTTGATCTTTCTCATAGTAAAATTAATCCTCTCCTTAAATTGTACATTTTGTCATCCACATTAATTTTTAGTATGTTTTCTCGCACTTTTAATTATTATTTGATTATTAGATTCCATTACATTTGGTTTGTATTATTACGTACTCTAACAAGTTTTAGACATAACATTATTATCATCTTAGTACCGTAGTTCTTCTCATGTGATAAGTTGTTAAGAGCTGTTTGTTTCGCAGAAATCTTGTATTGAATGTGCAACCCTCGGGAAAAAGATGAAAAAATAGTCTCATATGTTTACGAATGGTTTACAAATGATGAGCCAATTAAACGCTGTCCCAATCTAATGCATTACACGTACATCCAAATATTGTTTTCATGCATAGTAATATCTCTATCATGCCCAAGTTCTCTGTAGTGGAATGTGTCGTCACTCTCATTCACAAAACACAACTAAAGTTAAGCTAACGCTATCCTACGTAGCATATGTATGGCACCAAACACAAACAAATCAAGTTGCCATTGACATGGGTTTTGAAAGAAAATTTTTCTATTCATATATTGATATGGCAGCACAAAGAGATCTCATATATAGCACTATATTGGAGGACCCAAAATGGAAGAGAAGAAGAAACCGGAGAGGCAAGTTAGATAACTGCGGAAGAGAAGATAGGCTCCAAAAAGGAAGGCAATTTAGGTGCAGAGCAACACACCTTATATGTAGTGGTGACTCCACTTGCTCCTATCCTTCTTTTTTATATACAGAATGTTCTAATTGGCTACTTTTATATATGGAGGAGTCATCGCCGTCCATACGCCAAACAATGAAAATTCTACATCTTGGTAAGTGTGAGTTGATCAGTTGAATGGTAGAAAGAGTGGTAGAAGTTGCACGTTGTAGTTCATGTTGGGAATGTTTGGTGCCCAAAAATTTGTAGTTGCAGTCAAGTTCGTCCAAGAGATATTATTGTTCTTTGCCGGTTATAAGCACATATAAGGCCAGCTTCCCTAATGTTCATATAGGAAATTGACACTTGCATTGCCCACATCCAACTCTAATTAATGCATAGTTACATCTAAATTACAAAGATATTTTTTGAAGCATAGATGGGAAATTATTTTTTAAAATATTAATGATTGTATTTTTATGACAATATAGATTGGCCAGGATAGGTAAAAAGAAATAACTTGAGATTGCTGCGAACATTTTCTCTTTTTTGTGGAAAAGCCATCATTTCTATTCTCTTGCTAAAGATTGCAACAAAACTGAAAGATTGCCACAAAACGCTATTGTGACATACAAATGAGTTTTCTTGAGACAATAAAAATGCTGACAAAAAGCGATGCATCAAAGTATACAGAAAGCTAAACCAGTAATATTGGTAATATTGGTCACAGGTATGTTGAAGGGTGGATCTATAAATGAGCTCCTGCATGCTCAGGGCGATGTGTGAACTCGTAATCAAGATGAACAAATGCACGCTCAATCTCTGGTAGTAGCTCTAGCTTCTCCTGCAAAGACTCTCCAATGTCATGGGCTTCCCTCAATGGCATCGCAGATGGCAAGACAATGTCAACCTCGACAAAGTAGTGAGATCCAAAGGTGTACGCCCTAACTGTGTCAATGTGCCTGATGGCTTTGTGATGGTTCCAACAGAGGTATGTAAGCTTTTGAAGATACTCCGGTGCTGCTGTTCGGCCAACTAATGAGTTCACGTTCTCTAATACTGTTGCCGACCATGTTCGAATAGTGTATACTGCCAACTGTTGCATTCAGAACATAGAGCAAGAAGTAGTACTCATCAGATTTCTAAACACCTTGTTTTGAGAAATAGTATAGAAGTTACAGCTGTCGGCTTCTAGATATTGGACCTAGTGTGCTAGTTTCAGGCTAAACAAATAAAAAAGATTAACTCACAATGATTGCACCAACTGGGTCAATCCAATCCTTCATATAGTTTGCAAGGAGAGCTGCAACTAAACCAATGATATTGGTCACCACATCAAAAAAATGGTCCTGTGCATAGGCTTTAACAATCTCATTTGTGAAGGAGCGACAATATACAACGAGAGCTAACTTCACCAGGGTTACTGAGAGCATTATACCGACTACCCATTTCTCTTGCTCTGATGTCAATTTAAACTCATCATTCTGCATCGAATTGACCAACATAAATTTATGAATATAACTACACATATGGTAGACTATCAAACCTTGCTACCAAATATGGGAAGCAAATAAAAGAACCTGAGATGGATAAAGAATAATAAAGATCATAAAATAAAATAATTTTGTTTGTTTACCAACAGAATAGAAGACTTCCCTAAAGGAAACTTACATCTGACATGAGGGTCTGAACCGACTCCAATATTATCTGCAAACCTAATGTGGCCATAACAGAAGCAAAAACAAGAATTCCCTGCATAAAATTGCATGCACAAAAATTATACCAGAAATAAAAGCTGCACAAGAAGTTCTATATCACCTACAGTCGTACCATACAAATTAGAAATTAAGTATCAGGCAATCAAAACATGCTATACACACAGAAAAGAAAAATAAATGTGCACAAATGTTGAGCACCTGTTGTCAGTTTACAATTAAAATTGTAGTACAGTAAATTCATTCTAAAACAAGAAATGTATGACACAACATTATACAGTCTGACAGAAAGCAAAAAACAAATTATTTGTAAAGCACAAGTTAGGAAGCAGTAAAGAGCAGATGGGAACTTTGAACTCAAAAGCTATATTCTTCTCTTTTTTAAAAGCGAGCAGTTATTTGTAAAGACGACAAAATGTGAAAAGGTGACAGAAACTTCTTTCGATTACATTGCCCCCACCAAATTTTAGTTTTGATAATTTCCTTGACATAAGTAAAACACTTCTAGAAAAGAAGGAAAAAAGTAACATACAAACTACCATGTTGTCAGCTACAAATTTATGTACTACATGTAATACATCGCCAGCTAGCTCCAAAATTAAGAAACAATGTCATGCAGCTTCTGAAATGAGGTGATTAAAAAGTAGCACTCCATACACTACAGAAAAACATACTGGAACAGACACTCACATTCTAAAAATAAAAAGACTGCAGAGTCTGGAAAAAAAAACAATGCAATAAGTATCTCATAATTAATCCAATAGAAAGTAAAATTCTCTTCTGTATGATAAAGATCCTAATCATTAACACAGCATAATTTTTACAAAATCATAGATAATGCAAAACAAAACTAACCAATGGCTGCATGCGCTTTTTTCCAATTGGATACTGATATGGATTTGGTGTTTGCATGGAGAAGGCAGTAAACCACAAGATGAAACCGGAAAGAAGATCAAGAAGCGAGTCCAATGTAGAGGCAATAATGGCCAGTGATTCACTTCTTATTGAAGCATATACTTTTGCAGCAAAAAGTACCATGTTTGCAATATTTGATATTCGAATTGCCATTTTCTCACTTTTAGCAATCTTTTCACGCTCCTCCTGCAAACAAAGACAGAAATATCAATCTGTTCCCTCCCTCAAGTTTGACAAACTAAGCAATCAACTAGCAACTTTTTACAAAGACCAGATGCTTACTACTATAGTTCATGAAAGAAAGCACATACGGTAATAAGCAGGGCACACGCCAATCACACTCACCTTGGACATTCCAGGTAAAAATCCACGTTCTGATAAGGCATCCATTTCATAGAAGCCCTCCAACATTTCTCCTTGTTGCTGGTAGTACTCAGCTACAACATCTTCCGGACCTTAACCCATTACAAGCAGTCAACATCTGGAATTTAGATTAAAAAAAATTCCTCCGGAATAATAGAATCGTGCTGACAAATTAGAATTATGGACAGCCTCAATTTTTAAATATATTAGAAGTAATTTGAAGCAACAACAATCCATAATTTATAGACCTGATAAGTTCCCATATTGCATTCAACATTGTCCAAAAATTGATAATTTAAACTATATTTCCTCAAGTAACATTATTATTTACATGAAGCTTCATAAATTGCAGCTTTTTCCATAGTTTTATCACTTTTATCACATTCGCACATCAAAACTAGATATGATTCAGATATTCAAAACCAGGAAAAAATTCAAAAGCGCTTTGCTTCATTGTGAACCATAGCCATTCTAATTCTAGCTCCTAATTGCCCGCTTATCAAAAACATTGATTTTTTTCTTTAAAAAAAAAGACGTAATACATCATGAAGACAACATATTGACAACTATCAGATGAACTACTAAATGGAAAACAATAAAAATGTTAAAATAACGAAGGCGAAATAAGAATTTTTGCATAATAACAACACACTAACGATTCATAAGATCAAACATCAAAGGCTAGAAACATAAAAACCCCAACAGCATTCCACCAATGTCAACCTAAATATAACCACAACCACAAGAATCGAAACTTTTCGTATTACCAAACTAGGATTCAAAGCAATTACAGAAACTACTTGATCGACACAACTTCCCAATCATCACAAACAGCAAAAATACGAGCCAAGCTTCGACGCAACAGATCAACCCCTCCCCAAAGTCACCATTTTTAGAACAACCAAACCCC
>JAVDBV010085897.1:7194-27406 GCA_032619315.1 Piper longum | reverse complement strand
CCCCCCCCCCCCCCCCCCCCCCCCCCCAAAAAAAAAAAAGAGTACCAAGAACGCCAAGGCAATCATGAAGGCTGCGAGGTGGCTTCTCCTTGTGCTCCGCTCGCTGGAACCCGTCGAAGTTGAGCCGCCACGGCCGCTCCCCCGCCGCGCCGCCGATCTCCGGCAAGAGCCGCTCGGAGTCGCCGCCGGAGAAGGCCATTCGCCGCCGCCGGAGGGGAAGAAGGTGCCGGGAAATGATTCGTAACTACTTCCGTTCGGCAGTGGGATGCATCACATTGTTTTTGCTTTTTGTGTTTTTTTTTGCCTCACGTTTATTAATTTATAATATTCATAATATAATAACCATTTATTTATTTATTTTTATCTTGTTATAGCTTATATCACATGGAGCTTGAGTATATATTATTGTCATATTATATTAGTCTGTTTGCTTGAGAGGCTGCAAATAATTAATATCAAAATAATTTTATATCAATGGCTAAATAAATATTTGTGTGGATAAAAAATTCAACTAAATAGAAATGAAGATGGCTTTGTCCACCCAATTGAAGGATATTCTATGTTTAGGTGAAGTGCGGTGAGTAACTGAGCTACACCTGATTAAAATGTCATTAAACATACTTAATGAGTACAAATATTCTCTTAGACGATTTAGTCTTAAAATATTATTGGCTATATAATTTGAAAGCATTATTGACAATATTGCAAATGCCCAAAGCCCAGAAGCAAGATGATTTTAGGTTTTTTTTTGTCACTTTAAAATTAGTTGCTTGATGATTACTAAAATATTTCCATCCAGAAGTGTTTTTCTTTTAAAAAAAAGGAAAATTATGGTCGGAGATGGGGATGCTTGAGAATCAGATGAGATGGTCCAGAAGGATATTAACAAAAGGCATTTTATGGGGTTGATTTTTCTTGAGATGGGATAGTTGATATTATGACTGCACGGTGGAGGGTGGGTTGGGTTGGCCGGGATGGGTTAAAAAAAATAGTCATTTGATTGAGTTTTTAATCATATAAATGACTTTTTTCTAATATTTTTTATTTATTTTATTTATAAATCAAAATTATACAATACATACATTTTTTTATTTAAATAAAAATATATAAAATATTATAAATATAGTTAAAACAATATAAAGTCCGTCAATACCACAAATAAAAAATATAGTTATATCATTAACACGAAAATTAATATTTAATAATGCTAATCAATGACATAAAATTATAAATTAACAAAAAAATAGATTAATAAAAATGAAAAATGATTGACATTTTTATATTTTACTAAACATCATTAATGACAATTATATGCTATGTAATTGGTTTGTTAGTATCTTTAATTAAACATATAAATATTCTGAACCATTATAAAAGTCTTCAAATATCATTGTTTGAGCGTTGTACAAACAAATAATACTTGGAAGTGTTGAGATTGAAAGGTTTCGGGGTGCAATTATCGGCAATCGCCTCAATATTCGTTTTGGAGGAGCTGAATTCTCAACTCACATTCTACTATTTTAATTTTATTTATACTTTACAATATTTAGTAGATTTTTACCACTTTAAACTCTCTCCTTGAAGTGTGCGCACAAAATTTGGCTCCAAGTTCTCTAAGTTCCAATCCTCAATTTATAAAATAGGCTTAGAACGGTGGGATATTGAGTTTCACACAAATGACTAATGAGAGCTCAGAGTAGGAGTGTAAACGAATAAAGCATGTTTGCGAGTTTTTTATGTTCGGCTCGGCTCGACTCGGCTCGATTTGGTTCGCACTCGTTAATTTTGTGCTCGGAAAAATATTCATCTCAAAATGGATAATCTTATTGAACAACAAACAGAGCTGGAGCAAATGAATATTTGGCTCAGCTCAGCTCGAAACTCGAATTTAATGTGTTTAAACTCAAAAATATATTCGGCTCGACTGGCTCATAAATACTATTGAGGTCACATTGAACTTATATAGTATTAAAAAAAAATTGATCTTATATATGTCGAGAATATAAACATTTGCTAGGCTCAAGTTCGATTGAAACTTGGCTCGAACCAAGCTCAAACACAATAAATTTTTGACAAGCTCAGCTCGGCTCATTTACATTAAAGTTCAGCTTGACTCGTTTTATATCGAGCCAAACTCAAACACACCCCTACTCGACTCGGCTCGACTCATTTACACCCCTAGATGGGAGGTTGTGCAAAAACAATCGTCTGAATTGAATAAAACCAAACCGGGCTGGTTTAATTGGCTTTGACTTGGTCTGGCCACTGCTGATGGGTCTAAGTCGGGTCTTGAGCTAGGTAAACGGATCCCAAGGCCTTCTTACTTCTCGTTTCCTTCCCACACCATACCGACGTGTGGGGATTTCTCCGGCGACGTCAACAATTCTCTGGAGTCCAGGGGCTGTCAGCTCCGGCAAGGTAAGGTGGGAACAAGCTGGTGAGCAGGACCTAGGTGGCTAGTGGTGGCAGCAGGTCGTCGGGAAACGGGAGCAAGGACTCTGATCGCAACAGCAGCTCTTGGAGGCGACTTTCCAACGCCAAGGGGATTCGGCGTGGACGGGCAATCACCTGGACTTGATGAGGGTGCAGAAAAGCAAGGCCTTCGACGTTGAACTCCAGCGGAAAGCCTCCGGCCTTCTTCACCACGATGGCAAGACTAATAATGGCATATCTGGTCTTGGCGCTGAATTCTGCTGGGGCGTGGCAGAGATTGCACAGCAACGTGGAGGAATCTCCTTTCTCCGGTAGATCGGCAGCAAGATGGCGTCGAGGTGGAGACGGCAACCTCCATTCTTCGACGAGGCAGCGACTTCTTTCTCCTCCTCCCGAAGTGCACCGGCGTGTTGTGGCGGTGGCTCACCCGGGTAGCAGCAGCCTTCATTTCCTCCTTCACGGCAGCAACACCTAGGATTGGCGGCCTCCTCGCACCAGCGACTCGATCCGGTGGTGGGACACGACGATGAGGTGAAACCTTCTTGGCAAGGATTAGTGGTGCAATAGCAAGCAACGCAGCAGCAAGCCGTCTCCCACTAAGGCTCTCTTCCTTGGTGCAGTTCAGCAGCGTCTTGGCAAGGCAACGGACGGCGGTCGTGCAGTGGCAGCACTTTAATGGACTTCAGTGGGTTGTAACAGCGGCGAGGGAGGGTCTCAACAGCAACTAGTACGGCTTCTCTCCTCTCTGGTCAGTGGTGCTCCAGCGAACTCCTTCGTAGCAGCGAGCTACGAGGCAAGGCAAATTACATCTGCAGCAATGGATCATTTATTTTCATGTTATGATTTATTTCTCAGTAACACCCGGGCTCGGTTAGGGCGGGTCGTTACATGCCATTCAGCTTGACCAATACTCCAACCACATTCTGCACTTTGATGAATAATATTTTTCACCACTACTTGGACAAGTTCGTAGTGGTGTACCTTGACGATATTGTTGTCTACAGTCGAACTTTGGAGGAACATGCTAAGCATTTGAGAACTATTTTCAGTCTGCTCCGCCAAAACTAGCTGTATGTTAAGCTGGAAAAATGTACCTTTGTAGAAGACGAAATACTTTTCTTAGGGCATTGGGTTGGTGTTGAACAAATTCAAATGGATCAAGAGAAAGTCCGGGCCATTTTGGAATGGCCAGCAGCCAAGTCAGTCCACGAAGTGAGCTCTTTCCTTGGCGTGACCAACTATTATCGGAAGTTCATTGAGGGCTACTCACATAAAGCTGCACCCCTCACTGATTTAACCAAAAATGGGCTCAAATGGTGTTGGTTTGAAAAGGCACAAATACTTTTGATGGACTGAAGAGCGCTATAACAGAGGAGCCGGTGTTGCGCCTTCCAAACCACACCAAACCCTTTGAAGTTCAAACTGATGCATCATATCTTGCTATCGGGGCGGGGGGTATTGATCCATGAGGGACACCTGGTAGCCTATGAGAATCGCAAACTCAATGAGACTGAGAGACACTATACTATTCAAGAGAAAGAGGTGATTGATGTTATTCGCTATGTGAGGATGTGGAGGCATTATCTCCTCGGTTCTCGATTTGTGGTCAAGACGGACAACATTGCAAACATTTACTTTTTGTCTCAAAAGAAGATATCTGCAAAGCAAGCTCATTGGCAAGATTTCCTATCTGAATATGATTTCAAACTTGAACATAAGCCCGGGCGTGCTAATGTGGTGGTTGATGCTTGAGGACCATTACAAAGGTAACTTGCTAGACCAAATTAGGGAAACACTGAAAGGGAACTCATTCGCACAAACAATGCTTGCTCAAGTGAGGGAAGGCAAAACTAGGAATTTTTGGCAGCAAGACGAACTCCTTTATGTAAAAGGCAACCGAGAATATGTGCCAAAAGCGAATAATTTGAGAAAAACCCTTCTCAAGGAGTGTCATGATACCCCTTAGGCAGGACACCCTGGTGCAACGCGCACCCTTACTCTTCTGGAATAGGGCATTTTACTGGCCATACATGGATAATGAGGTACAAGAATATGTGAAGACTTGTCTCATTTGCCAGCAAGATAAAGTCGAGAGGGATAAGCCGTTGGGTCTACTCCAACCATTGTCCATACCGTCGAGACCGTGGGAAAGTGTCTCCTTGGATTTCATCTCAACATTGCCGACAGTGGGGGAGTATGGGTCCATCTTAGTTATCGTGGACAGATTTTCCAAGTATGGTACTTTCATTCTTGTACCGAGGCATTGTACCGCAGCAGAAGCAGCTCATTTGTTTTTCAAGAATGTTATCAAGTTGTGGGGCATCCCGAGGAATATTGTGAGTGATAGAGATGGTCGGTTCACCGGGCACTTTTGGTCGAAACTTTTTAAATTGTTGGGGGCAAAGCTAAACTTTTTAACAAGCAAGCACCCACAGACAGATGGCAAGACTGAGCATGTGAATGCCCTTCTTGAAGAATACCTTCAGCACTTTATAAGTGCTAACCAAAAGAATTGGGTTAATCTGATAGATGTTGCCCAGTTCTCGTACAACCTTCAAACGAGCTCATCTACTCAGAAGAGTCCTTTCGAGCTAGTCACCGGTCGACAACCCACAACGCCCGATACGCTTGTGGTCGGTTATAGCAAAAATAGCCCACCTGCATATCAGTTTGCCAAGGAGTGACAATTGAATCTTGATATTGCCAGGGCCTACTTGGGGAAGGCAAGTCATCAACAAAAAAATTGGGCAGATCAGGGCAGGAGACCGAGCAACTTTCAAGTCGGAGACCTAGTGTTGGCAAAGATGAATCCCCAACAACTTTTGTTCTTCAAGAAATTACACAAAGGCCTTGTCCAGAAGTATGAGGGCCTTGTGCCTATTATTAAGAGAATTGGAAATGTGTCATACAAAGTTCTGTTAGCAGGATGGCTGAATGCACACCCAGTTTTCCATGCAAGCTGCTTAAAGCCTTATCATGATGATTTGGTTGATCAATCTCGAAATGTTCCAACCCGTGGCGATCCAAAAGTTACTAAGAAAGATAAACTTCTGGAGCATATACTCGCTGACCGAGTGGTGGGAGAAGGAGACAGATAGGTCCGAGAGCTCTTAGTGAAGTGGGCAAGACATTCTTGGGAACTAGAAGAACTACTGGAGCCTTATGCAGACAAAGTTAGAGCATATCCGGAGTCGGAGCATCGCCGAGGACGTTGACTCAATTGAGTGGGGGAGAATGTCATGATCCTCATCTTTGAGTCCTAGTAGAATACCGCTCAAAATGCTGGAATCCAAAATTCTGCCCCAAATGGTGGATTCTAGGATTTTTCTCCAAATGCTGGAATCAAGAATTTTGCTCCAAATGCTGGAATCCATAATTCTGGTGGTAGAGTGAGTTTGGCTACCACTCCTGGGGAGTAGCGTAAATTTCCTTCACTAAATAGGGAGGGACACTCTCCTACACTAGCAACGTATGCTAGCGATCACTGCCAAGCGTAAGCGTTGACTTCACTTGACAGTGATCATTGTTGGAGTTTTGCTTGCCACTTGCACGTGGTCTTTTACTTTCTTGCCGTTTACATGTGGCCCTTCACTTGCCGCCTACGCGCGGCTCTTCGAGTGACTGCTTGCGTGCAACCTTTTGTTTGCCTTGCCACCTGCGTGTAGCATTCCTTATTTTGCATACAAACTATTATAAAGCTTTCTTAAAGTGAATTTTAAAAACCTTTTTCCATTCTAATATCACTCGGGCTAACTCATACATCCCTTTGACGGGGATCACTAGGCTTACTTGTGGGTTTAGTGTCACACACACCTGTTGAAACTACTTGGTGCGTGACATTAGAGTGGGATCCGAGCGATGAGCTTCCCACATTCTAGAATGTGGGCATTTCATTTCTTCTAGACAAATTGGGTTTTAAACAAGTTGCAAAATGGGCTAGAATTTAATCATAAAAAAATCTCTCGCACAATTATAATTAGAGAATTGTATCACATATGAAATATTTTGTGGACAAAATTTTATTTCTTATACTCGTGTTCATTTTATAATTTATTTTTTTCATAGGTAATAATAGATTATTTACATAACATATAAATATTATTAATAATGTTTTATACAATAGTAAGATGTCATATATCATACACTTAATACTATCAACAACACCGTTCTATAAATTACATGCTTAATTAGTATTACAAGATCACATAAAAAGGGGATTAAAATTTATTTTCTATCCGCGACATATTTTTTAAACTAAATTTTTTACTTTTTCTTCCACCTAAAGGGTATTGTGGGCATGAACCATAAATTAAAAATCTATGTAATCACAAATGTCAATTTTTTTATGTTCGGATGTCTCTTCTGATGTCAACTCTCTTCCTTTATCTAGTTTTAGGACTAGCAATGCAGAACATTAGTGATGTTTTTTTACAATAAAATAAATTAAATTAATTAATATTATGTGAATGTTTTGTGATATAAATTTATTTGAGCTTGTTACTCATGAAGAAACGGACCTTCGAAATGAAAAAATAACGAAAAAGGCTACATATCTTGTATTTCTATTATTGGTAAAAATGGAATGGGGTTAGATATAGATTAAATATGACCATATTTGAATCTGATCTGAATCCTGAATCGAGAAATTCGAATCCAACCTAAATCTAAAAATTTGAATCCAACTTGAATCCAAAAATTCGAATCTAACATGAATCTAAAAATTCGAACCCGAGTGCATAAATTATATCTATTTTATTTACTATATTCGTATTCAACCCCACCCGGATAATTTGCCCTGATTGATTAAAATAATATAAATAATATAAATATTTAATATAAAAATAAATTAAAATAATATTTTTATATATTTTAAAATATACATTTATCAAATATCATTTATTCAGATCGAATTTGCCAGATTTATATCAGATACAAACATTTTTTAATAAGGTGTAAGGACAGTGGGTTTAGGTTTACCGGCCGAAAAGAGAATAGATTAAGCTCGTGTTAGAGAGGGATATCCGGCATTTGTACTGACAAAATGTCAAAACTTAGGAAATTTGGGCGTGTATGTCGTCGGAAACCGGCGCTCTTGCCCTTGCGGGGGTTTGTGCTCCCTCCGTCTTCCTACCCGAGCATGCCGTCGCTCCCCACACCCAACCCGAACGTCTTCTTCGGCGCCGGCGACGACATTAGCCGCCCCCTCCCCGCCCATCGTTTTCTTCGGCAACTGCCCTACTCGCGCTCGCTCATCCAGTGCAGGTACTCTCCTTCTCCTCCACAACTGCTGCCTCCTCTCCATTGCCTCATATCCGCTGTTAAATGCGGAGAGGGGGAGGAGTAGAAGTGGCAGCAATAGTTTGTTCCAAGAATGAAATTTGTTTCTCCTGACGTGGAAATAAAATTTAGGTCTTCTTGCATTTGTGAAGTGAAATGTGAAATCATAGCAGCAAATTTGTTCCTAGAAACCCTTTGCCCACTGCTGTAAATCACCTCATCCAGAGACCTGACAATAAGAAGGAAAAATATGAAATTTGCTGAATCCCATTGCCTCCCAACTCTCGAATCAGTTGAATTAAATTGCATGCTGACGAAGAATTTATGTGTAACTAATACTATAAACCCATGTATTATGCATATATGGCGGAGGTTATACTAACTATCATGCCATTGGAGCGCAGTAGAAAACTTGAATAAAAAATAGGACTTAAATCTTGCAAATCTATTTCTAATAAGAAATAATAACGCACAAATCTACAAGTTTCATGTCTCTGGACTTGTAAAGTAGACCTCGGAGTTGACTGGTTATCGGGGTTTGAACTGAACCCTTTTCATTTTAGGGCGCAATGAAGGGAAAGGAAGTGGCAATTGCCGCTGCGGGCAACGACTCCGGCCGCAACTCTGACTCTTCCGCCAGATTTTCCACCCGCAACACTTCCTCCAAGTACGATTTCGTGAAGGTACAGACAGCCTTTCTTCTTTCACCCTCCTCTTCTACATTTACATCCACATTCATATTCTCATTATCATCATCTTATTTGGCTTTCCAGGTGAAGGTTTGGCTGGGCGACAATGCAGACCATTACTATGTTTTGTCCCGGTTCCTCCTCAGTCAGATGTTAACTGTCACCAAAGTAAACACTTCTTTTAAGGGTTTGAACAAGATATTTACTAATCAAGCGTTCTCTTAATTGCATGTGATTGAACTGTCTTGTTTGTCAATTTAACACAAAATCCCAGCTGTGATTCCTCTGTGTTATTTGATGAATGTTTGAAGGATAATAAAACGATGCTATGACAATTAGTTCCGACCATATTTATATTCTTGTTTTCTTTTTCCCAGATTCCTAATCATGTAGCTATCAAGATTGCTCTTGAACTCAAGAAGCTGCTTATAGACAACAGCCTTTTAGACGTGTATGCAATTTTCTACAATTTTTGTTTTAGTCGATTCTTTCCCATATATGTATAATACATGGGTTTAAAGTATTAGTTACACTTAAAAAATTCTTAGTCATAATGCATTTTAATTCAACTGATTTGAGAGTTGGGAGGCAATGGGTTTTAGCAAATTTCATCTTTTCGTTCTTATTGTCAGGTATTTTGATGAGGTGATTTACAACAGTGGGTAAAAGGTTAATGAAAACCATTTTAATAATACATTATTTAGTTGTATCTTTCAAATTGTTGCGATTAGATGACTATGGTAAGCCTACGCCTCAAAATATGCAAGCCATAAGATATGAAAAAATATATCGAGAAGTCATTAAAAAATGTGTAGTGATCTAGAAAATTTCGCTTGTGCTTGAGGATAGCAATCATAGCAGAAGCTAGTTGGACATGGGAAATAATAGATGAAGTAAGAGCCTAGTCTCGAGTACATAAGCCTGGGAAGATTCTCTCGTTTTGCTGATCCATATAGAGGCAATGCACATAAGCAGAGGCTTGATAAAATTATGAGAATAAGGATTCTGTGTGGAGAAATTGAGTAGTCAATCAATTTCCTTATTGAAATTGAGGATCCAATCATGAATATGACATTTGTGGAGGATCCATCTCTATACTTGCATACTATAAAAATACTTTAAAAAGAGATGGTCACAATAATTGTTTAATCCTTGCAGAGAGATCACTTGTCAGCGAGATGAATGTCTCTCTTTTACTACATAACCAATTTCAAAATCCCACTAGCTTGACGGACCATGCAACGAAAGCATGCTCATGAGATCTATGCCAATGGACGCAATGACTTGGAGCCCACATAAAATTTCAACTACTCTTTGGGGAGAATTGACTCAATGAGGATAGCCAGCCAATCCCGTCGGATGAGCATTAGAAGGTTGAGATTTTTTGGTTTTGAAAATTCAAGGCCTCTTAGGTAGACAAAATATTTGCTGAAATAGCCCAAAATCCCTGAATAATTGTATCCAAAGTGTGTGCTTAATAACACCTTTGAGCTTTGTGCTTGTTTTCGGAACGGATTAGGATAAGAGGGATGATCGATCTTGGAGGATCAAATCATGTGCAGAGATAACAATCTCCTATAAACAGCCTGATAAGAACTTGATCCTCATGGAGAGAATGATATTCCAAGTATAGAAAGAAGAGAGTGGTTCAGCAGATCATACGAAGGAACAGAGCAATGCTAGGTTTGTTGTGCAATTGGGAAAGAAGCTTCCCATTTGAAGAGACAATGTTAGAAATGGAAAGATCTATAGAAGGTACTTTTGACTTTATGGATAGTACACTAGATAATAACCCCAAAACATTTTTATATCATTGGATATTCTGGTAGGTTCAAAACAACATCATACATGCTCGTTATTTGTAAGCTATGACAGTTAAGGCGTGTGCTGTCAATAAGTGAAAATTGCATATGTTATTGGATAAATATGTAACACGTATGGAACTAAACATCAGTATTTTGAATGAATTAAAAATTATTAATATAAAAGTGAGAGATCTCTTCAATGAACAACTGATGTGATCATGTCAGTTGAATGTATGAGGTCTTTCCTGATTGATAACGATTAGCTATAAGTGTTTTGTAAATTTCAGTAATATTGCCATTATTTCGTTTGGTGTTCCAATTAAGACTTGTTCTTGTAGAGTTTGTACTATTTGTTTTTTTAATAAGGAAGCATGTGGTGCACTATTTTTTCTTTAATCTTAGCTTGTATTTAACTTTTTTTTCTTGCAGTTCACAATTGGACTTGGAAGCCAATTTATTTAAGGTATTTGAGTTTATCATCCCTTGCTAAAAAAAATTATTTAATCGCGTTTAACAAGTTGATAATTATTTTTTGCTCGATAATAAGTGCCTATACATCATTCTTAGAAATCTTTTTTGGTGTGAGTTTTTTTCCATTAAGTTCAAGTGGTTAATGATACAGTTAATGGAGGGTCGAGGCTATGGTGAAGAGTACATAAATCGCTACAAGATGATGACAAGGTCAATGCTAGCTTGCTGCTTCTGTTTTGGAATTAGTCATCATTATCCACTTTCTGTGTAACTTCACATAAAGTTTGTTTCACTTTGCTTTTGCTTATTTCTTGTTTTTTTTTTCACTTGCTTTTTTCTGATCTTGTTTCTTTCTTGATGTTTTAGATTTCATCATCAACGGGTACCATTTATCATATTGGTTGGTGGAACTGCGTGTTCTGGGAAATCAACCATTGCTACACAACTTGCTCAGTGGCTTAACTTGCCTAATGTTTTACAGGTGTCACTTCTTTCAGATGTCTAGTTTTCTCAAACAACGAGATTTCTGCCATTTGTATATTTATTTCTGTTTTCTTATTAGTTCTATATTTCTTACAATGTGCATTCATTTGCTACTATAATGTAGACAGATATGGTTTACGAATTGCAACGATCATCAACAGAGTATGTGCTCCTATTTAACATAGGACTTCCTCATTAAGTACGAACAAAAGGATAACCTATTGCATCCAGATTTATAGTTTGCTAGACGACAAAGTCTGAGTCTGTTTTCTTATGTAGTGCACCACTGGCATCCACTCCAGTGTGGGCCCGGGATTTTCCTTCTCCTGAGGAATTTATTACAGAGTTTTGCTGGGAATGCAGAATTGTTAGAAAAGGTATTTTCTTAATTGAACTAGCTCTATATGAGTTATGACCTTATTGGTGGTTAAACTTGTACCAAGTGCAGGTCATACTTGTATTAAACACGGTTGGGCTTTCTAGAGAAGGAAACTCTGCTTGGTTTACTACCTCTTGTTTAGAATAGAAAGCTCGCAGGCTTATTTATTATTGATAAGCCATTATCTTTCTACATTCATAATTAAATTCATGTACCAAAGAATAGAAATTCTCTTTTTTAAGCCTAATTCTTTCATATGATATTCAACTTGCTAGGTTTGGCAGGTGATTTAAAGAAAGCGATGAAAGATGGAAAACCCATCATCATTGAGGTGCGCATGGGCAGTTATATGAGATTTACTCTCTTGTTTGTTCTTTTGTTTAATTCTTGCCTTGTGAGCTTTATGTAGTTTCAATTGTCACACTAAGGAGGAATTCAGAACTAATAGTGTGAGTTATTTTATATTTCACAATCTATTGAATTTTAAGGGTAATTAAATTTAAGGGTAGTTAAACTGTATTAATTGATGTTGTGTGTTGATTGTTTCTAGTTGTGTTCATTGAGAAGATATTATCAGTTTGTTATGATTTATGAACTAATTAAGAGCATCAAATCATTTATTTACCAGGTTTATATACATATTTTATTTAGAATATGTGTTTTCATGAAAAAACAAATTTTGACTAATATATTGATTGATTGGCAGGGAATACATTTGGACCCTACTATATACTTGGTGGCCGAAGAAAACAGCCTAACAAGAACACATGCGAAAAATGAGGAGCAAGCTTCTGAGACTGCAAAGACTGAGGGTAATTTTGTCTTACAAAGTGAACCACTTCCAGTGGAGGAGGAAGCTGATAAGAAATCGACCATTTTTGAAAACTCCCTAGAGGCTATTGACATGACCGAAAATGCTACTAAATCTTCAGGTGAATTGTCTTTGATGCCTTGGTGAATTTCTCTTCTGGTGTGTCTTGACTTGGCTGTTATATTCTCATATATTTTGTACTTCTACAGATAGAATTTGGAAGACATCTGAGAAGAGAGAAAAATCAGGTGCAGAACCAATAATTATACCAATAGTTTTAAAGATGGCAGAATTTGACCACAAGGTCCAGAATCAGTAACACTACTTACTTCTAGTGTATGATTATCTTTACCATGCACTGTGTGTACGCTGGCAATTCATTCTATTTTTATGTAGGCATTGTTAGAAGAGTGGGTTTCAACGAGGTCGTATGGTACAGTACAGGTACTGCATCTGATTTCAGAAGATATTTTGTTTTTTAAACTGCAGTAGTTGAAACATACGCACAGAGAAGCACTATTCATCTGTATTTGGACTACCTTGTGTAAATTCTTGATCATCTAACTATGTTTAAAATGAAAAGACATCTCGGCAGTTTTTTTTTGTGCATCTCTTTATCGGAGAGTGTCCTTGTGCATTGCAGAGCATTTTTAGGAAAGTCTTCTTGATAACTATCGGTTAGGGGGTCAAAACAAAGATGAAAAGAACAGAGTTGGGTTGTAGTTAATCTGTGTTCACAATGATTGTGTGTCCCTCATCTCCCCAATGCATGAAAATATACCTAAATCCCTGATGGAATGTGTACTGCTCAAATAGATGTCTAACAAACCTCAATATTTTCTTTATCCGAATCCATTACAAAAGGTACTTATTATCTAAGGACCTGGCAACTCCTATTAACAATTTAGCTTCTCAACCAAATTATACAAAAACAACATATTAGCACTTAATGGCGTATTATGCCTGCATATTTAATCTAGGATGGTGACAATTGTCAATTATTAATTTTGTATGGGTTACATTGCAATTTCTATCAAATGTGGTATTATTTTCCTCCTTGAATTATTTTAATGGAAATTTAAGTTTAGATAGAAGTCTAGTAATTTCATACCTGATACTGTAGTTTGTGCAAATTTGAATTATGAATTTATACCTACATTTTTTATTTTACGCTCCTTCTTACTGAAGCTCCATGAATAACCCCTCTTTTGTAATTCCTTTCTCTTATTTTACATCTTCCTTCCTAAACTTTTTCAATATCTACCTTTTCCATATTCTTCTCTCAAGCTTTTTTCCTCTCCTTTCCTAAGTTATGCATTTATAAATTGCAGGCTCATGTTTTAAAGTGTTTGATTTGCTTAGTAATTATTGTGGTTCCTTTTTCCAGGATGAGGATAAAGTGATCACAAATTTGAAAACCATTCAAAATTATCTATGCTCATTTGAACCACAGGTCGGATTTTCTATAATCATGTCGGTTGTGGTTCGATTTGATGATGTTAGAGAAGTATTTAGGCCTACCATGAAACTCTTTGTTTATTTTTTGTAAATACTTTTTTTGTTGAAACAGGGCCTTACTGTTGCTAACATCTCAGCAACAACATTTCCTCAGACATTGGATTGGTTACATAGTTATCTACTTCAGGTTTGTGATAATTACTTCATTGATAACTTGAAAGTCTGCTTGAGTGTGACTCTGTTAAGCTTTCTTGTGTGTGAAGACTGCTGTCTTAACTTTAGTGTTCTAAACTATGCATGCAATCTGGATCAGAGTGAATTGAAGTTCTCTTTACTTTTGCTTTGTTAATAAGATCATTTACAAGTAACTTTTGCTTTGTGTTCCCGTAAGACTTCCTTTGGCATTTTAACTTTTATGTTTTTCTAGCATGATTGCATGTTTCTATGTTGCACATCTAGACATAAAATTGGAGAGAATAACATCAGTGCCAAGACAAGAGGCTAGGAACTAGCAAGTCCTTAGGTATTGAACCTGAGAAGGAACAAAGATGAGACAAGAATAGGTTAAACCATGAAAGAAGACAGGGAACTTGGACATACGGTTAAGGGAATCAATGATGGTGGGCATGGCAATCACAAGTCATTCTAAAAATCTGTCCACGTTTGTTCTGGACCAAAAATTATTGTGGATTATTTTCTTTTATATTGACAGACATGGGTAGGCTGTTACTCCCAGAACCACCCCTGACGTCGAGATTGGGACTGCTTGTCCTTGGTGTGCATGGATAGGCATAGACATTTTAAATTAGTGATTATAGCATTGACCGCTTGGTTTTATCATATCTGTTTGTTACTATCCTAGGGTATTAAGTTCTCCCCATTATGGGTAATTTCAACTCAGATGAGGCTCCACATTAGTCTCTTCCTGATCCAGCTAGGCTCTGTATTAATTTATTAATTAATGGTGTTTCTAATTACATTCGAAGGGTATGTTGGGCATGTTGATCTGATGAGTGTACTGTGTGCATGATAGGGTAAAAACCAAGATGTGGCATAGATTGCCATTAGGTATCCGCTGCTAGCTATTTGTTACACAACACAAACTGTAATTTCTTGAGCGGCATGGTTGGTGACGCTTTGTAAGTGGACCACAGAGATGGGCCATAAAATGCTGATATTAAACTTTTTAGGGGCTTTAACTTGTCTTCATGATTGAGGTTTGGGTGGTGAATAATACATCATACCTAATAAAGCTAACAAGTTTCTTTTAGAACACTCTCGGAGTCAGATAATATAAAAGGCTATTGCAGCAGCGTTGCAAAATATTCTGTTTTCAATTACTATCAAGTCTTAGTAAAGACTTCTGTGATCAGTATTTGGACGTAGAATTGATATTTAATGTTTTATCGATGCTCTTGTTGCTCTTCACTATCTTTGTCTTCATCTTCTTGACTTTCAGATTCTTTATTTCTTAAATTTGCAGTGTATTGAACGTGGCTGCAGCAGAGAGAGAGAGACAATTTAAATACTTGACTGTGAAACAAAATTCTTCTTTCCTCGGTCGATTTCTGGTTGTTCTTTTTGGCCCTTGCATCCTCACTTCAGAGCATCGCCATTTTACGGTGATGTCATATCCTTCAGAGTAATTATGCAAGATTTGAGGACTCCACAAGCTTGGCTAGATTTAAAACAAGCTTGTCTAGATTGGAACAATAGTGGGAATGTGATGAATTGCTATCGGTTGGGTTCCATACGATTTAATACAACCATCTATAGCACGCGTATATTGAAAAGTTGGAATTTTTATATTGAGAAAGGGTAGACAAGTAATTTAAAATGTATTTGTAATAATTATCCGGTGGTTAAATGCGTGTTGTACAAGTTTGGTACGAAACGATGAGATTTTTATATCGTAAGTACTAAGTTTACCAGGGAGCCTGGGTAGTATGTATTACAATAAATTTGACCATTAATGTTTTATTGAATTTGTGGGTACTTAACATTTTTGTCTGTCAATTCATATTTGTTCTATGTTGAAATTAGAACGCAGCACTGCCACTGATAGACGAGAAACGTTTGGACAGGACATGAAGTTCCTCACTTGTGTATGTATATATAACCCAACCCCACCTTTTCTTTCACAATAATTTATCCAACCAAATCCGGTCCGCGAGTATTTTTGACGTTGTAAAAAAAGTGCTGTGAATATAACATCATTTTACTATTTGATGGTAAATTTCTCTTAATTTTAATTTGTTTTTATAATGTGAATATCTCATTATTATTGATAAAATATAAATATTTTCAAGTAAGTATACCGCGCACTGTGCAGAGCCCTTGGCTACTAGTATAAATGTGACTTGATTCCTTCTATATTCTTCAAGTGTTTGACAAAGCTTCACAGCTAATCGTAAACTTTTCAAAGTCGAGCTACTATGTTTTCA
Organism: Piper longum; assembly: GCA_032619315.1. Classification (NCBI taxonomy): domain Eukaryota; kingdom Viridiplantae; phylum Streptophyta; class Magnoliopsida; order Piperales; family Piperaceae; genus Piper; species Piper longum. The sequence goes on along the minus strand of JAVDBV010085897.1, from coordinate 11,156 downwards.
TCGTCTCCGCATCACGAATTCAAGAAGATGTTTTGTAGTCTGAAAATGAAACGTTTAAGCTCAGGTAGTATGTATTTGCCTTTCCCCCCTCGGCCAAAGCAAAAATTCTGACTTCCAGCTTCTTAGTGCTAAATTTAGATCTAAGTTTCTTGGTTGGGAGTCAAATATATTTTTAACATATGGACGAGCTTGCTTGATTAAATCTGGTAGCAATGTTATGGCCAATTTTTGTTGAAGGTTTGCTACCGAGTTCCCAAAGCAACCCTCAAAACCATGGATGCTACGCAAAGGAAATTTTGGTGGGTGCATAAACAAACAGGTTGACGGGAAATAGGTTTCTATTAGAAAGTGGAAGGCCATTTGTGAACCTGCTAAAAATGGAGGTTCAGGTATTCGAAGGTTAGAATGAATGAATGAATATATGCTTACCAAGCTGGGTAGAGGGTCCTTGATTGCTAAAGTTTTGGGAGCTTAATATGATCGAGGGCAAGGTTGGTGGAATGCATTCTCACTAATTCAATCTGGAAAGACAAATTTTTCGGTGGCATGATAAGAAGAATCTACAGTAAGCTTTACTGGATTGTGGGCAATGGTGAACAGATACCCATGAGTGCCTTCTATAACTGGTGCAATCCCTCAACTAGAAACAGGCTGTTATAGCCTTCGTACATTGAAAGTATCTCGTCTACCCAACAAGTGTCTTTGTTCCGGAGCATGCACATTAACTTTCCTCACCCAAGTCGGGATTTTGTTGACTGATGTGTTTGGGTTGATGCACCTGGGGGAATCTTCTCTATTAAACATGTTGCTAATCGTGATTCCTCTTATGAAAACCAACACTAAATAAGCGGGGTTGCTTTAAAACAGTGGTGGAAGATGATGAGTATTCCTTCTAAATTGAAGATGCCAGGCTTGAGAGTTGGTTGGACCTGCTTACCTACTGCGTATAATTTGATCCTCTGTGAGATTATGGTTGATAGTGCATGCTGTTTTTTCAGTGAAGATGAATCTGTGTTTGGTGAAATTTTTATGTTTCCATTTCCTTGGCATTCGTCTGGAAGATTGGCATCTTAACTCTGAGACTGACTTTGTTGATCTAAGCTATGCTTGTGTGTCCCTCATTTTATGTTGGTCCTCCTACTGATATTGGAATCGTTTGGTTTTTAGAAATTAAGTTTGAAAGTCCCCAACTTCCAATGGGTTTTTCTCTAGCTAACACTGTTGTTTGTCTAAGCAAGAGAATTAATCAGTCCTGCATTGCTCTTTTACTACAGATCAATGTTCGCCGACGAGAAGAATTTCATAGGGATCAAAACATCGTTTTGTCAATTGTGATCCCTAAAGATTCAGTCCTTTTCAGAACTGATGGAAGCTTCTTCGAGGATTCTGAAAATTCAGGGTGGGCTTTCGTGGCATATAAGAGCTCGGGTGGTATTCTATTTGCTGAATACGGCACAAGAAGCAGAATTAGAAGTGCTAATTCAGGTTTCAAGTATGCCGTCCTTCACAAAATATCACCTGCATTCTTAAAATTTCATGACAATGCTGAGCTTCCATCACCAATCTCTTTTGGCCTACTTAATTTATGTAAAAGTTGTGCAAGACAAGTCACTGGAATGTAGAGAAAATAACGTTCTGTCTAATACCATGGGTAGATCTGCAGCTTCTTTTGTGTAAATGAACGTTGAACAGTTCGATGTAAAAAAAAAATGACATCCGCATTTAGTTAATTTTTTCACCATTTCCTTCTTTTACAGGGCAAACGAAGCAGAATGTTCCTGGTTTAAACCATGGGCACAAACTCTGTTCTCAGCTTTGTTAATGGATAAAGTTTTCATTACCTTGGATCCATTTTTTTAATCTTCAACATTTGGATCCAAGCTTTTTAGCACAAACAAATGTTGGCATCTCCCTGTACAAAGTAATTTTTACAAATAATTTCTGTCAGTTAGTGGCGGTAAATATACGTGTCAAGGGGTTGTAACGCTATAAAGACGAATAACAGCATGACCTCCCGCCTCTATTGAAGAAGGGATGCTTCAATGCTTCACGAGCTTTAATCCTCTCACTTGGGTCGTATCTTAGAAGTCCCTGCAGAAGATCAATAAGATCTCCAGCTGAGTGATCAACGTGCTGCATCACCAAATTCTGCCAATAAAATCCACAAGATTGATTAGTAAAAACTGCAGACAAATGCTTATGGATATGCATCCTTTAAATGCAAGTAAGTTACCATATTAGATATACGGATAAATGTAAGTGAAAACTAGGGTCAATTATGTATGTGTAGAACATCAAACTTCATCAAATTAAAAACTAGTTCCCTCTCTAGTTATTTCTGGGTTTCGATACGGCGGAATACATGTTTGTGTCATACGGAATGCAACCAAAGCTAAGCTATTAATCAAAATCTAAACCGATACATTTCCATATTTTGGTGCTGTATGCGAGTGAGTTAAGGTAATTAACTATAACTGCAACTATCACCTGCAGCCGTGGCATCTTCCAAACTGCTCTCAAGCTTTCCCGGGAAGCTGCACCTTCGGGCCAATCCAAATGCATTCCTCGCCTAAAATACTTTTCTGCTCGCCTGCTGAGAACAAATAACAAGGAGCCTTTTAAACAAAGGAAAAAAATCAGTAAAGCTCACCCAGAAGGAATGTGAAACCTCGACTTACTCTGCCCTCATCACCATATGCTGTGGCAGTGGCCCCAATACTCTTTCCATCATTGCCAAATGCTCCAAGTTTTCATGAGTTTGAAATAGGGCTTCACCCTGTTTCACAAACAACAGTCATATAAGCACCCAGTCAATCATTTACAAAGCATTGCATCAACCAAATACATTCACATATCATAAACTCCAAACTCACAGAGCAAAGTTCAACAAGTATGCACCCAACACTCCACAGGTCGCATGGGTAGTTCCATCCAAGGCCTGTGCATATAATCAGCATCATATTTGGTCAGCTATAAAAAAGAAAATCTCAGTTTTAAATCAAAATAATGTAAACACTGAAAACTTAAAACCAGCAAACGAAATTACCGAGAATGACTTCAGGAGCACGGTAATGCCTTGTCGATACAACATATGTGTGATCTTGGTGTTCAAATGTTGTACTTCCAAAATCAATGAGCTTTATTGCACTAGACTTCGGAAGGTTCTTATAGTAGGAACCATCCCTGGATGACTTCGGTAAAAACTGAAAGAAATTAAATGACAACTACCATTTACAGCAGCTATAACAAGATCTAGCAACAAAGTGAGCACTTGTAAAAAAATGCAATAATTCAACGGAGGCTTGCAAGTCTCAGAGATGCACTGACAAGTACCTTATAGTCTGGAACCTTAACAGAGTCAGAAGAAACAAGCAGTATGTTTTCTGGCTTCAAATCAGTGTGGATTAGCCGCATATCATGCATAACTGCAAGGAAATAAAAAAAAAACACCGATTTAATATCATAACAGCATTGTACAACACCAAATCATGCTACTTAAAATGATTGCTTCAAGAGCAACCAGTATTTGAGAAGTGTAATGGAATGACTTAGTGGACAAATTCCAACTTCTCAATGACAAACATGGGCTCCAGGCCCAATGTAAGATATAACAAAACTGTACAAAGATAGTCCACACACATGCTACAGATTCCAAGAGTTGTCGGCCAAACTCCCGAACTAGATCAATTGGGAATGAACGATAGCTGTTCTTCCGCAAAAAATCGTATAAGCTAGGTCCAAGCTTCTCAAAGACCTGTTGAAGATCATTTACAATCCATCCCAAGTTTTAACCCACATTTATATAGGCAACAATGAATGCTGCCACACAAGTTATTCAAATCACAAGCACCAACTTAATATACTTACTATACAAATATGATTACGATAGTCAAACCAATTCCGAATTTGAACACAACTGCAAGGAATGAAGCACTTTACACAAAGTTCTTTCCTCAGTAAAG
>JAVDBV010085888.1:0-12382 GCA_032619315.1 Piper longum | reverse complement strand
GTAACCGGATGGGGTGGCCACCCCTCCCGGCATAATAAGAGCTCGACATAGGCTCATAATTACTAAAAGATTTGTAAAATATTAATGGGGAATATATTGTCTTGTTTCATGTAATTATACGGCTTAGTGGTTTTATCACTAACGCGGAATTGCCTCCGCAGGTGAACAACTTTGGACCGATGCTTAAGAGTGTGGTGGACGGTTCTCTTACCAAATTAGGTTTGGTGAATTGATAATAAATTAGACTTCCTTTTTACTCTTTTGAGTTATAAGTGTGGCTACGGGAAACGGTCCAAGACTGTGGGATATTTGCTTAAGTAGTTAATTTATTTCTTTCTTTTGATGCATGCTATCATAATATGATTTATTATTTTTATGATTAATAAATTTCTAGATTTATTTTTCATGTTATGATTCATTTCTCAGTAACAACCGGGCTCGGTTAGGGCGGGTTGTTACATTGTGCAACTTGGACGGTTGTAGTATTACTCAAGTGTTGAGGACCTGATCTTGATTATGTATATAGTGAACCTATTATTGGCTCAGCTATGTCTACCTCAATATAACTGTCTCCCCAGAGATGGCTGCTAACAACTCAGCACAGGTTGTCCAATCAGGCATGTTTGATCCGAGGGGTCTAGATTATATTGATGACACGTACGATTGTGAAACAATAATGAGCTCACACTTATCTTCCGAAATTTGGGGTGACTCCTTCTATGAGTGTTAATTGGCTTTCAAGTGGCAACCATTGATCTCGCATTGGCAGATCTAGTGAAATCTGGTCAAATGTCCAAATATGAGGTCCAATGTATTCTGACTCATCCTCAGCGTGTTCATGCCTCTGTCTGGTGAAAATGTGAGATCCTTTAACTTAGTCCCACACCTAATACCTGCTGGGCTAAGATCTTGTTTATAAGTAAAAATAGATTATAGATCTTTAACTTGGTTAACCACTTTTGAAAAAATGACTATACCCATTAGTTTGCACTTTGAATTGGGTTATTATAAATAGAGTCAGAGCTTCTTGGTTCCATGTTAGATGGTGGGTTGGACTAAAGATGCAGGCTAAGCTGCAAGTTGCGAGCTAAAGAAGGTCATGGGCTGAAGCTAACAACGAGCTAAGTGTAGAAATTTTGAGGACAAAATTTTCTTATGTGGGTAGATTGTGAGATTCCTCAACTTAGTCTCACATTTAATACTTTGGATAAGATTTTGTTTATAAGTAAGAATGGATTATAGATCTTTAAACTTGATCAACCATTTTTGAAGAGATGATTTAGCCGATTAAATTGCACTTTGGCTGGTTGTTACAAATAGTATCAAAGTCTCCTAGTTCCGTATTAAATAGTAGACTTGACTAGGGACGTTAGCTATGCTGTTGGTCTACGGCCAAAGAAGGTCGTGAGCTAGGACTAGCAATGGGCCAAGTGTAGGAATTTTCTAAGGTGCGTGAAATGTGAGATCCCTCAACTCAGTCCTACATCTAATACCTACTTGATTAAGATCCTATTTATAAGTGAGAATAAACTAAAAATCTTTAACTTGGTTAATTACTTTTAAAGTAATGACTTATCCTATTAATTTTTACTTTGGGTCGGTTCGTTACATAAGAGTACTCAATAATAATGCCGGGATAGACATACACTAGTAGAAGAGGAAGGGGAGGTGGAATGCCAATGGGGAAGCAGGCCCTACTCGCTCGTTATTTATCATCATCCACTGCTTTCTCCTGGAATTGGTTCATCCAAGCCATTTACCTCAAACTCTCATTTGTGCTCCAAGTACTCTAGTGGTTCCGCTAGCATAGTTATAGCCTCTATCCCCAAAGATTTGTCTGAGGGTCAAAGTTTTCCAAGGTAGACCTCGAACTATGTCCATGGATCTATCCAAGGCACCCGGTGGTCCATGCATATGTGTTAGGTAACTTTGCTAGTCTATCCACACTCTAAGCTCCCAACAGGTGTTGTCTTTGATAACTCTTTCTTATAATATACACCATGTCCCAGGGAAGGAAGACTGAAATAGTGACATGCAAAAGGACAGACAAGTTTTGTAATGTCTTTGATGGCTCTTGGTTGCTATTCGACCCAACCTCGGCCGAATGATTATGTAAACACTCTGACTCACCCAAATCTCTCGTATAATGGAAGGCAAAAGTAGATATCTAAACCTATCATAACATGTATGTGAAATCTCTGCTAGCATCCACTGAAATCATGATCTCAAATCTATCCACAATTCATTTATGACTGCGAACACTGAAGCATGCATTGTTTAAGTTTGACTGAGCAAACAATCTATAAGTCTAAGAAAAACCAAAGGAAACAACTAGCCGGCTTAACTAAGGACAACTCCACGTACTTGGCTTAAAATAAGAGTCTTTCATCTCAATTGACCAAGACAGGGCTCTAACACCAAAGTGTAATACACCAATTGTGGTTCACTTAAGAACTGGATCAGAACTATTATGATCAAGCCAAGTCATATCTAAATCAATTAATCTGCAAGACTTGAACGAAAAATGAATTGAAACAACCCTCTTGGTGTCTCAAGAAAGAAAGACATGTCAAGATATATCCTACGACCTATCTGTGCCTCCATATAATTCCCGGCCCATAGCATAAAGATCGAGTACTCTCAGGCAGTCGTCTTCAGTATACTTTGATATCACAAGTCTAGATATGCATTGTACATAATAGTACATGTTTACTCTGCGTCTCTTTGAGTGTGAGGAAGCTAAAGACATAGAGATATTAGAATCCCTCAGAAATGAAATAGTCCTCTCACTAATCCAGTGCCCGTTACGACTTATGTATGCAACCGCTCACGATATACACAAAGTCAATTTCACTAACCCTTGGCTCACTAAAAACTCGTCAAAAATATATATATGGCTAGTAAGGGAATTGTATAAGTAAGCCCAAAGGCAACTTGAGGTGGAGCTAAGTTCAAAAATAACCTGATGGATCTCATCCTTTAGGATTAATAATCATGTAAGTAAAATATGTTTAAATATTCTATGTTAAGTGAGGTCTGATAAAGCAACCACTCAACACGTACTACGATCTAAAAAATAAATCCATGATAGACCAATAAAACTGAAAAAGATTCTAATAGACCTCTGATCCAAGCTCCAAGCGCATCAGCACATCTATAGCAAGGTCGCACTCCGAAACCTACATCAAAACCTACAATGAAACCCACAGCTAAGTAAAAGACAGACAACTTATATGATATATGGTACTCGTGTGAAAATAAATAGATGAATAAATAGTGAATAATAATTAAATAAATGATTAGTTAATAAATAATTAAATTAATAAACTCATTTATCAATAAATAAATAGAAATAAATAAATGATACATCAATAAAGAAATAATAATAATATAAATAACACTACATAAGATTGTGACTAAACACGAGTAAATATCAATACATACATGAGTTAATAAACAAACAAATAAATAAATAATTTATTACACAAATAAATAAATAAATAAATAGTTAATAACAATTAATCATGAATAATAACAATATAATTATCAAATATATGAACACGACTAAATAAGAGTAAATAATAACAAATGTGCAAGTAAATAAATAATAATAATTAATTAAATTTAATTAAATAAGATAAACATAATTAAGAATAATATTAATATGTAATTACATGATTAATAATATTAAATTATCTTATATCATGCATCATAGTCGATAAATATATAAATAACAAGAAATAAATAATAATGAATACATTAATAATTACTTAAACAAATAATAATAAATAAATAAATAAATACTAATAATAACAAAATATGCTAAAATTTATGAATATACATTTAAACTAATGTAATGAGTTTTGAATAATCGAAAACGGTTAAAAAATAGACGAAAATAGCTAAAAAATGAAACCAACTCGACTGAATCAAACCAAGTTGGGTCAAATTCACTCAGTCCAGGTTAACTAAAATGGTGGCTTGGCGAACATGGGCACAACTGGGAGGACACAATCATGCGTAGACGAATGCGGACACCGATAAATGTGCCCTAAAGGGCCGATGGTGCCCATCACCAAAAAACTATAATGGCATTGAGCCAAGGGTCGCTGCTTGTCCCGATCGACAGAGGAGGTGATGGCAGTGGTGACAAGGTCTGACTGGAAAATGGTCGGAAAGGGACAAAATCAGCTGCGTCATAGGGTGTGGTGATGTCGTCGATGAAGATCACAGTCACGATGAGGGTTGTGGGTGGTTTCAAAATGTTGGTCTTGACGAGGACAAGTTTTATGGGTGTTCGGCCTCGCCGGCATTGGAAAATGCCCTGTAAGCAGCGATAGTAGTTGAAACAGGCTAACAAAATGTCATCACCAGCGGTGACTATGGTGGTGCTAGAGTTGGTGGTGTGTCTCAATTGACAACCGACCATGAGTTGGTCATGATGGTATTGGTCCAGTAAAAATGATGGCCCAAAGCGGCGATGGCACTAGGGATAGAAAACTTTGAAAATATGGGAGAAAATCCCAAAAAACGGGATGGTGTTTGCTAGGGTTAACTGTGCACCACCCAGATCTTGGCATGAAGATTTGGTCGTCTCACAATTTTTATGCCCGATGGGTCCACCTAGGGTATACATATATATAGGTGAAAAGCTCAAATCGATGCCGACAAAAGTTGAAATTGACTCAAAACATAAAAAGTGACTCTATGGATGGAAATTAATCCAAGGAAATAAATTGGGCCCACAAGGGCAATTCGATAGTCCTAAATCACTAAGATGAATGTAAATGAGATACCTTAAAAAATCCAAATGGATATTAAATGCTACAATAACTTAGATTTAACCCTAGAACACTGGGTGGTTAACACAAAAAAAAATTTATATACCTCAAGTATACGTTAATAACTCGTGTTCTGCTGTAGCAAAACTAAAGTTATCATCTATATATCAGGTATACTTAGCCTCCATAACATATTCATACGTACATTTAGACTTCATACTCATTGTCTGAAAGCTGAATTGACTCGAACCGACTCGAAACTGACCCAAACTAGATAAGGCAATAACCGAGTAAAATCTTAACTCGAAGCTGGATTTTACAATGCATGTCTGCTTAGTTAATTAGTGTATTATTATGCATATCAAGTCATGATGCTATAGCATTCAAAGTTATTGATTAATGTAGATGGGATTCTTTACATTAGCAGCCATGTATGATTATGTGTGTGTGTGTGTGTGTGTGTCTGCCTTATATGCTTTTCCATTCCAATTTCTCAAGATTGAAACTATATATGGTATTGAGCTATGCAAAGAAATCGATAAGAAGATGACCCACGAAGAAATGGGAAATGTTAAGTGGGAACTTCGATTATATTCTGATATCAAATCACTAGAATTAGTACAAGAAGATAAATTAATTATAAAATTATTACACTAATTGCAAATGAACACTAGCTAATTATTTTATTTGAGGTGTTTTGTGTGTAGATGGACAAATTTTAGCTAGTGGGGAAAATGGAAAGATTGTTATGAAATTCATGGTAATTTTATTGCGAAAAAACAGAGAAAATAAGAATAAAAGCCACAATTAAAATAAATAAGGATCATCAATTTGCTTGCTAATAATTATATGCAAAAGCCTACTCATTTCATATCAACGATCATTTATTCTCATTCATTGTACCAAAATTAGTATAAATAATTATGATTCAATTTAGATTGGACTCTAAGTGGATTTCACGAGAGTGGCGTATGAGTGGCGAATATTTTTGACATATGCCATTGCCTAGCGCAACTAACATCCAACATGTATTGATATATTTGTATTATTAATTAATTATGGTTTTACCTTGACGCCTTAATATATATAAGGGTAATTATTATTAAAAAATTTCTTTGGCACTTTCTGTTAATAAAGCTCTTGTACATGGACAAATTATAACGGGCTTTCGGCAATATTATGCTTTTGGTTTAGCTGTGATACCATGCTAATCAATTTTTTTTTTCACCTAAAAATTTAAGCATGTCAAAATTAAAAGTGATTCGTTAAAATTTATCTTCATAATAATACAGGCCATGAGATGATTGTCAATATGTGAAATTACCAGCATCTCCCAACCTGAAATATCAATTATTCCTGACCAAGCACTAGGCACTAGCAAGATTCGTGATAACACTATACAACATGAGAAAAGCTAGCTTCAGACTCTTTCTCCCAAGACCCTTCTTCTAAGATTCTCTTGTTGCTTTCAGTCAATCTCCTCCGTTCGAAGTTGAAACAAAAACTAACTCCTTTTTCTTTAATTTTTCCATCACTTATCTTCCATGCGCTTGTCCACCGTCGGCAAAGAAATAGCTTCTTAGCACTGTTGCAATCGGTGAAATTAGTAAATGGATGACTACCAGTCATATTGGACGTGGGCTAGAAGAGATCTGAGTGGCCGGACTCATATGAAGTCTCATCAGTATTATGATTCATGGGAAGAGCAAGCTTTTGCAGAGGATTCTTCTATGAATTTGGGAGGATCTGTGTGGCCTCCTAGGTCTTATTCTTGCAGCTTTTGCCGGAGAGAGTTCAAGTCTGCTCAAGCTCTTGGTGGCCACATGAATGTCCATAGAAGAGATAGAGCTAGGTTAAAACAGTGGTCATCTATTGATCAGTCAGAAGATCAATCTCATGTTGTTGAAGAATACCCATCTCAGATCTGTACACTTGTGTCTAAGGATGAGCTCAATCTTATGTCCACAGGTAGGGTTACAGACCCTTTTGTCCAAGAGAAATCTTGTAATGATAATTATAGTAGGGAGAAGTCTTTGGTTTCTCCGGCTTATTCTTTCTGTAACATTGGACAAGAATTACCTCACAAACAGCCCTTCTTTTCGTTCATTTCAACCGTATATTCTCACAGGGCTCTTGCATCAAATGAATCAAAATTTGGTGTAGAAGAAAACAAGCTGGTAGTAAGAAGCAACCAAGAAACTGACCATGTCACGTGGAAGAGGAGAAGAATTGATTTGTCTTTGTCATCCAGCTCTCTCTTTGACACTAGCCCTAAAACTTCTGATGATCAAAGTATGATGGAAAAGGATGCTTCATCACTATTTTGCTTTGTAGAACCAAAGTCGAATGTCAGACATGATCACAGTCTGCAATCTGAGTTAGTCACTGAAGCTCAATCTTCTTCTTCAGAGCACTTGGACCTTGAGCTAAGGCTTGGAGCTGTTCGTCCCAAGGTTACGTGACAATATCTTGTTCTCATTCATTAGTTATTCCATAAGATTGAGCTTCTTTTTACCTGTACTCTTAAGCCAGCTTTGACTCCTCATATATGACATAAATTTACATGCTTTTATAGTCAATTCTATATTTTCTTGAATCGATCTGTGATGCAATATCAACAAGAAGCTATATTTTTCTCGAAACAGGTGAGAAAAAATTCAGAAAAATTGTTCATAAACACAATATAATGTTGCTGATTATCCAAAAACGGATTTATATTATTACATGACCGTCTAATTGATGTTTGCACAATGTTGCTGATCTCCGTGTCAAAGTTATATCCTACCCGTTCTTCAGAAACTAAAACCATTGATCTGCACTTTTGAAGGTGCTCTAACTAATTTGTTTAGCTATTCAACACTTTCCGGTGTACCCTTGATCATATCCCATAAGGCATTTGGGAGTAAGCCAATTATGTCTTTTGATCTGATAAAATTTGTAAGATCCGATGATCTAATGACTGTCATGAGTAAATTAAAGTGAAACTTAAGTTTCAACATAAACATACAAGAGGGGAAGCTTCTTTGGATGGTACAGTACGATTTTTGTTCTAAATTTCATGTTCTGAGAGCATAGCGTGCAGCTGCTATCCTATTCTTCAAAGAAACAATGTTAACATGCACGGTTTATCCCAGTCCAAATTGATTAAGTTCTTGGCAAAAGTGACTCCCTGATCAAGTTTCCAATTAGCATAATTAGCTTAGCTAGACCAAATATGCCCCAGTGCCACAATTCCACCTCAAGGACAGACAAGAAAAACAATAAAGAAGCTACTAGTCAGAAACATGTAATCAATCATTGTATAAAATGGGCACCACCAGAGAGATTCTTGCTTTGCTTGTTTTGATGTGGCCATGAAGCAAATTTACGTGGATTAATGAATTAGTTTAAAATAGATATTTATTATTATTGATAAATATCACCTGCTTTTTATATATACTTACTCTAGAATTTCACATTTAAATTGTGATTTATATAGCTGCAGGAATAGCTAAGCATGTATATATGTTGGCAAATATGGTTTCGGGGGGTTCAGAAAGATAGTGATAAAAATTAAGTGCACTCTCAAATTAGAAGTATATATATAACTATGGGAATGTGCAGTTGTGATTCAAAGCAGAATTAGTTTCTTGTTTAATATATACTTACAGACAGTTGTTTTCTAGTTCGCATCACAGAGATTAACTTCTGATCAAGCCCCAAAACTGACATTTTAACAGTCAGACTAATTAACAAATGCATGTTGGATCATATATGCGTGTCTGAACTCAGAGAGATGCCCTAATTAGATACATATGTTGCACCTCTAATTCAAGTTCGATTCAATTAGCTGCTTTGCTTGGTCTTGCAGAAAATCCAAAATCCCACCAACTACATGGAATCGTGTTGGTTTTAGTATTAAGCAAGATCAATTTTAAAAGCACCATGGGAATATTACGACATTACACACCTCACAACTCCTTGTCCTTTCCACTATATTTAGCATCGATTTGCACACCGTTTTAACTCTCAAGGCTACATTTTAAAGGCCTGATAAGTTGTAAACTGACAATTCCAGGATAATATTTGTTAATTTTACTGTATATCAGATGTTTGATACTCTTAAGATTTTACAATAAAATAACATAATAATTAATTGGCTCGATGTCATCCCTTAAATTGATGAGCAAGTGATAAGTAAACATGTATATGTTCCTCGTGTCTTTAGGCTATTAGTATAGGAGCAAGACCTTAATTGCTGCCGAACATGAGGCGAAGTTTTGGGTTGAAAATTGCTTCAATTGTCACCAAGAATATTGAACAAGGGCAATAATATTGTTTTTTTTTTACAGTAGCCCAAGATTAATGAACAGATTATTGCCATTACTTCTACCCGAGCTTGCCAAGATGGGGTGAATCTACGGAATATTGATATTGTTGTTTTCCCAAATCCGTGCTTCAGTTTTTATTAAAGAAGGTAAGGCTGGTCAAGGCTTAGAAAATGAAAGAATATTTAAACAAGCAAAAAAAAATCCCCCCAAAAAAAGAACGTGTATACAATGAATAAGATACGAATTTAAAGAGGAATTATTGAGTAATATTGTTTTTACTACCTAAAAGTAAAGATAATAAGGGTAATCATCCTTTAAATATTGTAAAGTTGGTTATCTGTAGGGCTGATTGGTTTTGACACCATCTCAAGTTTCGATAATATTGTTATGTTTCCCTAAATTAATCTCAAGAAGAAAACTGCTCAACCATATATGTTTCACTTTTAGCTTGGGTAGTGAAAAAAGCATTGGATTGTGCGAAGAACTCTCCGATTGCTATAGGTTAAGTTGTATATATATGTGTTTGTCATGGCTCCTCATTAACTAACATGTTCTCTATCAGATAAAAGTTGTACTTTTTTTATAACCCTAGGGTGTATATCAAAATTAAGAATAATTTTACACTAAAAAAAATTGGTTTTTCTTCATATTTCAAAAAAATGTGGTGGATAAAATGATCCTTTTTTCCACGTCTTCTTGATGCCAATTTTTATAGTGGAGAAAAAATTTAAACTTATTTTTATATTTGAAAATGTTCAAAGGAAAATAAGTGTTAATTTTCAAAATTTTCTCCACATCAAAAAACATGGAGAAACTTTTCTCCGCAACACTTTTCTCTATGTTTTAAGACTAATGAACAATTTTTAGATGGAGAAAAGTTAGAAAAATAATACATACTCACCATCAATTATAGAAAAAAAAATTATAAACCTTTTCTCTACAATAAAAAATGATGCGGAGAAATGTGAAAAATTTGTGGAAAAAAGTCATTTTATTGTATTAATATGTTTACAATCTATCTTATATGATAATAATTGCCCCACTCTAAGTGGCTTCCACTTAAGGACTTTGGGTTTTTTTTCGATGCCCATTTTAGATTGCTATCTTTTGGAGATTCCAAGTAAAGATAAGGCAAGCTCTCATACCACATGTTATGATCTTAGGTGCGTACTAAAATGAAATAAATATTTATTGCTCAGTTGATAATTATAATTGATAAATATATAATTTACATTAATTTAAAATATTGGTTTAACTATTTTAAAAGAAAATTGATGGAATTGTTCAAAAAGTCAATTACTAAATCAATCATTATATAGTCATTCATGAAATTGATTTGACAAGCCAAGAAATTAGACTTGACTTGGTGGAGGAGTTTTAAAGTTAAAAAAGAGCTTTAAACTATATTTATGACTAATTTTATATATTAGTCATTATTCAATCTCAATCTCGATGTGAAATTATGACCAAGAGAATTGCTAATTATAGGTTCTTCTTTCTATTAGAACCTTTTTCAAAAATATATAAGGGATAAGCTTTATAGTAGATATATGATTTTCTTTGATCAATTTCTTGTTCAATATTCACTAATATGTTTGGAGCGTTCAATTATTTAATGTATTATATTTAATTTGACTTACAAATAAGGATAACTTTTATTTATATTGAAAAAATTAGACAAATGATATATTAGACATGAAGTCTCCTAAGAAAACGGCAAGTTACCTATGATCAAAGATTAAAAAGATTTGTTATATCGGACTCCATTGGCTCAAGACTGCAGCTTTGCTCTTTGTTATTCTTCCTCCCCGTAATAATATGATCTTTTGATGGAAAATTTTCATGAAGCAACACTTGAATAGTACTGAATTTTCATTAAGGTTGGTCATACAAACTTTTCTCGGCTATACTCGCAATTTCAACGTATGAAAAAGTTAATTGGGCAGTCAAAAAAATAACTTAGCTCGTCATTCCCACAAATTTGAATTTTAATTAATTTATTAAGGTCATTACTTGTGGATGTGGGAGTATGTAATTTTCAACCATCTCCCACATCAATAAAGTGGTAGTTAAATGTATTTCATTCTTTGCCCCCTGCGAGAGCTTTTTTTATTTCATCTGAGCTTTTCTTGTGTCTTCTTGTAGAGCTTATGCATCGTGATCAGCTTACACTACTCTCGAGCAGCTTCTTTTGCCTCGGTTATGTCTCCCATTTGAATTTTTTTCATTAATTTGACACAATGCCTAATCTCAAACACAAATCATGACTACTTTGTAAACCCACCATTTTAGTATTAATTTATTAAGGTTGGCAACTAGGGTGCCCAGGTACTCATAAAACCCGACCGGACTACCATGATGGTTCAGATTTGGTATCAATATAATAAAGTTTGATTTTAGATAATTGGATATCCATTCTATAATGACTGGGTTTGTTTTTGAGTGCCAATGACCGAGTACACGGTACCAATAATTTAAAATTTTAAAAATTATATCTTTATTATGATTTGTCATAAAAATATATTTATTTATATATTAAATTAATGTCTATTTAATTTTATTTATTTTTATATTTGCTTTATTAATCTCATTACAATTTTAAATAATTATTTTTAATTAATTTTATATAACTAAATTTAGTTTTTTTATATCATAATCAGATTTAAATAGTTGGGTTCGGGTTTCAAAGATAAATGATAAATGATAGGTTCGGGTCTAAACAGTAAAAATTTAAATAATAGATAGTCGGATTTGATATATATATATATATATATATATATATGAAAACTAATAGAAAGTTTATCAGTGGAAATTTTTGTTTCGTCATGTCTATATAGAGGAAAATTTTGTTTTGTCAGATTATAACTTTTTATTTCATACACTACCATATTCCCACTACTAACGCTATAATAAAACTTATAATAAACGGTGTCAAAACACCACTAAACATGACCGTTTTGGTATTTTAAGTGGAAGGCAGCTGGTGGCACGTTATTGGGCGCGTGCGCTGCTGCATCCTTTTTATGGCGTCCCTAGAAATTACTCATAAAGTAAATCAATTGAAACTTCCTAGCATTTGGACGTTCCCCAGCTAATACATATCATATCGTTTTTAGCTTTTGATCATTTCCTACCTATCTCCTCACCAAATATAATTAACCTCTTACCATCTTACCTCAAATAAACGTTCGGTTATAAACTAAAAAGTAGGCAATACAACTGGTGCAACATATAGCCGACGCACAATCTAAATCAAGAACTATATATATATATATATATATATAGTTCTTG
>JAVDBV010085881.1:0-11214 GCA_032619315.1 Piper longum | reverse complement strand
TGGGTTGGGTTATCTCAAAACCCAAGAAACTTAGACCCTAAAGCAATCGGGTCCACTTTGGGAATTGCACGGCATGTCCCAAAATGGGTTAGGACGGTCCAAAAGGTTATCAAACATACGGTAAGCACACAAAAGGTACGCGAGAGACACAATCATAACATCTAACTATATACGATTAAATTGGACCAAACATCATAAAGCCGGGCGTGCCGCATCCAAACAGACGTTCCGAATGCTGAAGGAGGCTAAGGCCGGGCAACTTACAATATATCATATATAAACCACGGCAAGAAGGGCCGGACCCTACTAACTTGATTCAGGTAACAACCGAACCGACAGTAAAAACCCTCGGACCGATTGCTCGGGTTTTACATATCCCTGATTGATGTTTAACAGTAGTTTTCTCGTTAGGTCGATATTAGAGACGTTTTGTTGGATCCAAATAACACCTTTAGCTGATCTTTTCTAATATTTAATAAAACTTCAAAGTTGAGATCCCTTGATGGTTTTTAAAATTATCAGATCTATTTATGTATATTATGAAATTCCGTACCCAAGCCCTATAAGTACCTATATGAGGGTTTTGATTTTACGTTATGAGAGTTAAAGAGATAAGCAGACCCTACATGGTATATTGGGCACTACATACTGAAGCACATTTCTAGAACTTATGGCACTAATAACTAATCCCTTTGTCATTCGAGTACTTTGGCGGGTGTTATAAAGAGGTTGTTGTGAGGGGAAAGTTGTACAATTTTATCGTATGTATGCATATTGTGTTCTTTTGTCGCACCAGCTTTTTCCGAGAGTATTACATTTACTCTCCTATTTATTGCCTAGTGAGTGATTTATCTTGAAGTCTCAATCCTTCCGTGGATGTTTCAACATCTATATGCCAATTTTGTTACTTTACTAGTTACTTGCAGACACAGTGATCTTTCGACTATTGACATTTTCTTATTCTATATATAGGTGAGTATCCCTAGCATTGGTCACTGTAGACGCAAGGATCCAATGACTCACAAGAGGCGGGGTGTGGATGTTGTGTATTTTGCTTTTGTATTTTGATATGCTCCCCAACGCTGTATTAAGATATATGAGGGTTTGTCCCAAACTTTGTATATTTTGGTCAACTATGGTTATAATCGTAGACCCTGGTGCTTATGTGTAGGCTAATCTTTTATTGAGTCTTTCCTACCTACTTTCCATCAGGGGACTTCAACTTTGGAGCAATACTAACAAGTCTTTTGCAGGGTGCTTTCAAACTCTAGATATTGATGAGGAGTAATTCTAGGTACGTGAAACTCTTGTTTTGCAGTTGCGTGATTTGTTGAAGAAATGGAGATTGGAGGAGCACACTACTCATACCACTTCAAGAGTCCAGGTGAATACCAAGTGTTAGACTATGATACCTGACATTTGATCATGTCTGTGTGCTACCAGTATGTAGAACAGGTAGCCTATACCCTCATCTAACTTTTCACATCAAGTCATTAAGCAATAAGATACATAGCAATCATTGTTGAAACCTATGTATAAGAACCGGCTCAATCATATAATTAAAACTCAACTTCTTTGTTGTAATGAGGGTGCACTGTTAAACATTTAAATTGGTTAATATTTACCCATATTTTTAATGTGATTTTATACTTCCTGGGTATAAATATTATTAATTAGGTGATTTTTTTAATTATATTCTAGTTAATTAATATTTTATAAGATATGCTTAGTTTTGATGTTTTAATGCAGAAAAATATGAAGCAAATTAAGTTTAGGATTTGTTGGTTAGAGCATTAGACCACATTCGTTGATGGCTACAATTTATGGTGATGACAAAGTTCGATGAGACATTTTGTAAAGACCGTGGAAAAAAAAACATTCGACTCAGTAGGGGAAAGATTGAACGTTGGAAAATTATTATGATTAATTATGTTATATTCTCTACCCGGTCGATTCTACTCAGTTAAAACCCACGATTCGAACTAGGGTCTTATCGTCTGAACCGGTCAGTTCGACCGTTATTATCCGTCGAGTCATATTTTATATGATGAGACAACCATTCGTTTTCTCATTGACCGTTCATTTTTAACATTGATCGTTCGTTTTCTTAGACAACCATTTGATTTCCTAGGCAGCCATTCGATACCTATAAATATCACACTTTAGTTATTTGGTTGGGGGAGAAAAATTTTTCTCACCCCATCTGTCATTCTCATTTTCTCTTCTGGTTACTCTCCCCTCTTGGTGACGTTCTTACATCTCGTCTACGGTCCAGTTCGGATAATAGAATTGTTGTCTTTAGCGTGTCATGAGTTCAACACATTGGGGTTGGATTATGGACAATGCTGTGGGGGCTTAGGGAAGTATATGATCTGGTTTTGTGTTGAAGAAAAAGACTGCTTGGTTTGCTTTTTGGTACCAAAGATGAGGTGAGGAGAAGAGAAGAGCGTGGGGAAGAAGGAGAAGCTTATAATCTTAGAATGACCTGAGAGTTGTAATCTCAAAATGACCTCAGAGCCAGTAATCTTATAATGACCTAAGAGCCCGTAATCTCAGAATAACCTGAGAGCCTGTAATCTCAAAATGACCTGAAAGCTGTAATCTTAGAATGACCTGAGAGCACATAATCTTAGAATGACCTGAGAGACCGTAATCTCAGAGTGACCTAAGAGCCCATAAAACTACATTGAGCTTAATCCCGACTTGGGTATGTAGGCCAATCAAGATTGTTTGATTTCAGCTCATCTAAGGAAGAAAAAAATTATGGTTGGGGGTTCTTTTACAAACTCAAGTTTGGTGAAGTGATAATGAGTGGACTTCCTTTTTGTTCTCTTGTGTTATAAATGTAGCTATGGGAAATGGTCCAAGACTGTTGGATGATTATTTTAATGAGTTAGACTTATCTGCTTTAATAGAAATTATGTTGCATTTAAATAAAATGCGGTCTGGTTAGGGCGGGTCATTTAGTTATATTTTTGAGTAACACCTGGCCTGCTAGGCCAACAATATTATATAAAATGGTGGGTCATTACAGGTGGTATCAAAGCAGGTTTCCCATTAGCTCACATCTTATGACTGAAGTACTTTGTTGAAAAGTCCAGTAATTATCTTTTCCCATTGTTGAATATTATTAATTAACAAATTCATTCGCTAATATACTTAAGTTATCACTTAAAAATAAAGCACATATTAATGACCCATAACGGAAAAAATTTTGACGTTTCAGATGGTAGGCACTCTTCGAAAAACAAACCGATCTACTTTGTCAAATTCGAACACAGTGGATGTATTGGTTCAAATCTTGACAGTCATACAGGGACTGGCGCAGGCATCAGCAAGTACAAATTTTGTGGCTAAAAATATTACTCAGCGGTTACCGGGAGCGGTAGTTGGGAATGGAGCCTCAAACTTGGTAGTGGGTCCCAGAATAATCCTAGATGGTGATCAAGGGAGTGCCCAAGGGCGGGCAAGGCTAGCTGACCCGGGTGAGCGAGGGGAACTTCCAAACTCAGTGCCACTGATAGTCCGACAAGTGTTGCCGCCAGCTATTGATGATAGTGACTGTTACACTGTGGAAAAGTTCCAGAAAAATGGAGCTGAGGTATTTGCTCGAGGAATCGATCCAATGAAGGCGGAGAGCTAGATAGACATTACCGAAAAAGCGTTTAGGGCTCTATTTGTGCCCCACCGCATCAAGTAAGGATTGCAACATTCATGCTTCAGGAGGAAGCATCTTACTGGTGGAAATCCATGGAAAAAACTACATTTCATTAATGTGAGATTTTTTCCATCACGTGGGCAGAATTTGTAGTAGCTTTCAATGGACAATATTTTCCAGAGTATGTTGTCTAGAAGAATGCACCTCGAATTTGCCACCCTGGCTCAAAAGGAGGATTCAATCCGCAAATATGGTAAGAAATTTTTATAGCTAGTGCGTTTTCCACCTGGGATTTTGGCAACTGATAAGGCTAGAGCTGATAAATTCTTTTGGGGGTTGAAGCCAGAATTGAGGAGTAGGGTTACGACGGCACCAAGGGGCACTATAACCAAGGTGATCGATGTAGCCACTACTCATTAGTTAGTATTAGCGCATGATCGTGCACAAAAATAGGGGACGACTACCACGCAAAACATGAATGCCAACCATGTTAATAGCCCAAACGGGTCTGCAGAACACCAGAGCATAACTGCCAAGGGAACTTAAATAGGAACCTCAAAACGAAGTTTGAGGAGATTCTGTATAGATGATGTAGAAATTGCAACAAGATTTATTCAGGACAATGCAACGAGCCCCGTCGGTGCTACAACTGCGGAAGGATGGGACACATGCAGAAAGGCTGTCGTCAGCCTCCGAAGCAACAACAGGAGCAACCTGATATCCCACAGATACAATTAATCATGATTGTCATCTTGATGTTATAATATTACGGGGACGTAATATTTCTAAGTTGGGGAGATTGTGAAGACCGTGGAAAAAAAAAATTGACTCGGTCGGGGAAGGATCTAACGTTGGAAAATTATTATGATTAATTATGTTATATTCTATACCCGGTTAATTCTACTCGGTTAAAACTCGCGATTAAAACCAGGTCTTATCGTCTGAACTAGTCGGTTCGACCATTATTGTCCGTCGAGTTAAATTTTATACGGCGAGGCAACCATTCATTTTCTCATTGAGCGTTCATTTTTTATCATTGATCGTTCGTTTTCTTAGACAACCATTTGATTTTCTAGGTGGCCATTTGACACCTATAAATATCATACTTTAGTTATTCGGTTGGGGGAGAAAAATTCTTCTCACCCCATTTGTCATTCTCATTTTCTCTCCTGGTTACTCTCCCCTCTTGGCAACGCTCTTACATCTCGTCTACGTGTCCAGTTTGGATAATTGAATTGTTATCTTTAGCGTGTCATGAGTTCTACGCATGGGGGTTGGATGATGGACAATGCTGTGGGGGGTTATGGAAGAACATGGTTTTGGGTTGAAGAAAAAGACTGCTTGGTTTGCTTTTTGGTGCTAAAGATCAGGTGAGGAGAAGAGAGGAGCTTGGGGAAAAAGGAGAAGCTTATAATCTTAGAATGACCTAAGAGCCCGTAATCTTAGAATGACCTGAGAGCCCGTAATCTTAGAATGACTTGAGAGCCCGTAATCTCAGAATGACCTTAAAATTATCTAAGAGCCCGTAATCTTATAATGACCTGAGAGCCCGTAATCTCAGAATGACCTGAGATCCCGTAATCTAAGAATGACCTGAGAGCCCGTAATCTCAAAATGACCTGAGAGCCCGTAGAACTACATTGACCTTGATCCCGACTTGGGTATGTAGGCCAATGAAGATTGTTTAATTTCAGCTCATCTAAGGAGGAATAAAAGTATGGTTGGGGGTTCTTTTACAAACTTAGATTTGGGGAATAGATAATGAGTGGACTTCCTTTTTGTTCTCTTGTGTTATAAATCTAGCTATGGGAAACGGTCAAGACTGTGGAACGATTATTTTAATGAGTTATACTTATTTGCTTTAATAGAAATTATGTAGGATTTAAGTAACACCCAGTCTAGTTAGGGCAAGTCAGTTGGTTATATTTTTCAGTAACACCTGGCCAGCTAGGCCCACAATATTGTGTAAAATGGTGGGTCGTTACACATTTGAGTAGACTGAAGAGTAAGAGACTAGAGTGGATATTATAAATAATTAGACTATGGCGATTTGTGAACACGCTCTTTGAATTCATGTATCTAATGACCATTTCATCTTTTATATAAAGAAGTGGTCATTTGTTGTTTGAGATATCTCATCTCTTAGCTTAGGAGTTTAATAATATAAATAGTTCTAGTTTTGGTAACTTTTTTTTTCATAATAAAAACTAGTTTCTTTTTATTTTCTATTTTCATTGTGGAGTAATCGTTTCTTTCGTTCTAGAGAAGAATGGAACTTAACATAGTTTAATTTGATTCATATCAGCCTCTTACTCTTTTATTCAATCGGATTGTTTGAATTATTATGTTCTTAAAGCTCAGGATATATTGATCGCCTATTTCTTAGATCATGAGATTTAATTAGATTTCAAAAGAAAATAATTATATTAGTCATTAATAATTCATCATACGACGAGTCTTGTGACTTGTTTGTCGTTGTGGTCGGGAGATACACAATACTATATGCGATTGTAAGGCAAATCTTAATGTGTTATTTGGTTGATTAATCAATTGTCACTAGGAGGTAGAAATTGAGGCAAAATAGTAGAAGCATGAAGGAGTGGGAGCCACCATGTCATATAATTATCCTAAGTCGAAAATCTAATGGAATAAAATATAAGAGTAAAATATGGTATGATTAATTATATGTTAAGGGAAATTCAACTCTAAAATGAGTTTTTATCATTTTAACTTCTCCTGTAATTTAAAGTATTATTTACATTTAGTTAATTCAATTGTGTCTGTTCTGTTGTTGATTTTATTTACTTAAATTAATTTATGGAAATTCATCTCTCTATGGGATGATAGTCGAACTCATGATTATATTACTTAGTTCGATCGTGTGTACTTGCACGCTATTAAAATATTTTTGCCACCGTTGTGAGGGAGTTCGAATTTTCTTAGTTAATTAAGGATTAAAATTGTAACACCCCGATTTCGGTTCACTTAAGAACCGGATCAGAAATGCTACGATCGAGTCGAGACATGTTTAATATTATTAGTCAGTGAGACTCGATCCATAAAATAGATCGAAACAACCTTCTTAGTGTCATGAGAATGGAAGACATTATTAAATAAATATCAAAATACATCAAATATAAATAAATGCAAGGAATTAAATATTAGGTTGAGTTCAAGTGTGTGTAGCGTTTATCTGTCGTTCCACCAAAGTCGACTCGGGATTTGCATGACCTACATATATTACATGAAAACTGTCAGTAACGAATATTACTGGTCCAAAAAATAACTAATACAATCTGGCAAATTGGTATTCCATTACCCACAAAAACATATGAAACTTCAAGAATGCCTTACACCGGGCAGTAAGCAAACATACTTAAACAAATGCCGGCTCGCATGCACGACTCATTAATCATAATCATACATACATACAGCGCTTACGCCCTCATACCTTCCATATCACCCGCCACTATACTCAAATGGCAAAAGGAACAATTAAGTTAGTGCCACATACTCCAAAAATGCGCTCCATTACGCAGTACCATCATACACTCGCACTACCTCATGGTTTGAAGAAGTACTAGCACAGTCCATACATTTCTCCGTACCACTCATCCTCTTATTCGTGAAATCTGTAAAACAGCGCGTACTTATATAATAGGCTTAGGGATGAGGCTTTTATAATAAATTTCTGGAGCTAAAGTTTGAAAACCAACAAGGGATCTCATCCTTGTAGTTTTATTAAACTTGCGTATAAAACACGACTAAATAGCCCGACATCGGAGGGATCCAATAAAACACCGCCGATGATGTCATATGTTTAAAACACAATTAAATCTTACACGCAAGGAGTCAAGCAGAGAAGGAGAGTCCTACGGACCTGTGGTCCAAGCTTCAAGCGTACCTGCACATCTACGGCAAGCTCGGACTCCGAAGCATACATCGGAACCAACTGCTAAGTAAAATACTAACATCTCTATATGATGCATGCTCGTGGTGTGTGCTCATATCATCAATACATCCTAATAAATGAAGCAATGCTAACAAACTTATAATTAAACACTTGGCACGCAAACCGAGACATAATAATACTTGATAATAAATAATAAATATACAAGAAACTACACTCATTAATACTTAGATAAATAATAAACACATAATCATAAACATAAATAATACACTAATGATAAAATAATAATATAATTATACTCAAATAAAGAATCAAATAATTATTAATTAATTAAATAATACGAAAAAAATAATAAGTAAATAGTTAATATCCATTAATCACAAATAATAAAAATATTTATCATACAACACAAGAATACATAATTAATTACAAATAAATAATAACATACACATAACGAATAAATAAATAAATAAAATAACCAATAAATAAATAAATAAAAGAATTAACCAATAAAATAATTATTAAAGAAAATTCATCATAATATTCAATCATGTTAGACAATGTGAATATGCATCTAAATTAATATATTCGTTCTCGAATTACCGAAAACGGTGCAAGAACGGGTGAAAACGGTCCAAAAATGAGCTAAACCGGACCGAACCAAGCTGAACCAGACCGAATCAAGCTGAATGGCCTGAACCAACCGGGGCTGGAAAATGGGTTGGGTTGGCTGGGCGGACCTGGACAGGCAGACGGACTTGGACACGGATACGAGCTGGCGGACGTGGTCACGACTGGCGGACGTGATCGCGAGCAAGCGGACGCAAACCGGGTAAATGGGCTGAACAGGGGCGGCGGTGCCCGTCGCTGGAAAATGCCAACGGCGGCGCGGCGGAGGCCGCCGTCAGTCACGATCGAAAGAGGGGAGGATGGGCGAGCTGCTGGTGGTGTCGACCGGCGGATTCCGGTAGCTGGTCGGCTGGAAAAAGGTCAAAAAGGGGTGGTGTCGCCACCGGGTGCGGTGACGATTGGGGTCGTGGTGGTCATCGTGGGTTGTCTCAAAATGTAGATCTTGGTGAGATGAAGTAGTGGGGGTGGTCGGATTGGCCGTTGGTGGCTCGCCGTCGCCGGAAAATAACCCGAACGGGTGGCGGTGGTGGCGGAATTTGACCCCAAAAAGTTGGTCTCCGACGGCGATTGCGGCGGCGACAGTGGCGATCGTGGGTACGACTCGAATGCCGGCTGTGAGGTGGTCACGGTCGTACTAATCCAGTGGCCAGAGGCGAAGCGGCGGCTCACCGGCGGAGAGTCGAAGTGGCGGCGGCATAAGAGTGGAAAATTTCAAAATCATGAAACCAAGGAAATCAATGGGTGAGATAAAAGATGAGTGGGTGGCTGAGATCTCGCCACGTGGCATGATCTGGTCATCCAACAACTCGTGACCTAGTGGGACCCACCTATGGTATATACAATATAGATATGAACGGAAAGTTCGGATCGAGACTGTCCGAACTCGGAACTGACTCAAGCCCTGAAATTGACTCTATAGGAGGGAATCGAGGTAAAAAGGCTAAATGGGCATCGAAACCCTAAACGAAATCAAGAGGGGCACAATCGAGTGATCTAAAATTCTTATGATGCATGTAAATGAAATACCCAGAAAAATCCCAAACGCATACTAAATACTGCAACGGCTAGCATATAAAAAAAAATTTGTATACCTGAGTATACACTGATAACTCGTGATCTTATTATCTGCACGTGTTCCATAATCAGCCACTATAACATGCTCATATGGTCATCTTGGCCTATAATCATAATCTGAAACTAGTTTGGCCCGATCTCACTCGAACCAACTCGATACTGATCCAAATAGGGCAAAACTTAAATTGGGTAAAACCCTAACCCAAAAAGGGGTTTTACAAGAATTTTTAGTCTTTTTCTTTTCTTATTGTCTTTTAAAAAAAATTAAAATTAAAATTAAAATAAAAAATAAGAAAATACTAGACCATTGTCTTCTTCCTTGTTGTCATTTGGTTATGCATAGATTAGTAAGGACACCCTTAATTTCTTGTGATCCAGAGATTGAAAGGACTTTGAGAAATTTGCGTACAACTGGAAGAAGAGCACAAGAAGCTATAAAAGAAGAAGCCATGGACCCACAAGAACAATAAATGCACCCAAGGAGGATTACCGGAGTTTTAGAATTAGATGCACTTACTGTTTTATCTACTCAGGTTAGTGCTCTAGCTAATCAAGTTCAAATTCTTAATATATAGGAACAGGTTAAAGCCATAGAACCAAGGTGCGAATGGTGTGGACAAGGACATTTTACAGGTCAATGTATAATAGATCAAGTTAACTACGTAAACAACTTTAATAAGAACAACAATCCCTTTTCCAATACATACAATGCGGGCTAGCTCAATGACCCCAACTTTTCATGGAATAATCCTCTAAAATCAACTGATGTCCTCAATAATTCACCACCACCATCATAGCATTCTCGACCGCCTTCATTTTCTTTTCAGCCATAGCAACTGGAGTTGATCCAAATGTTCAATTCTATGCAATAAATCATGTAACAATTTATGCAGAATCAACAGCAACAACAACAATAGTTTATGCAACAAGTTTTGTTGTAATTAAATAAGGAACCAAGTCAGCGACCCAAGGGTGTACTTCCCAGCCAACTAGAACAACCAAGGAAAGATGGTCAAGAGCATTGCAAAGCTGTAACAACCCAGAATAGTATTACTTTACAAGAACCAGTTCAGCCCAATGAAATTAAGGAAAATAATGAAAAGCCAAATAACGAACATGAACCCAATACATTGGTTAGCTTACTCGGTAGCAAAGAGGATCAGTTTAGTGATTCATTACATAAAGTCATAAATTCACTTTTTGAAGAAGATATTGATGTGGATGAGATGGTTAAAATATTAGATTCACAACCAATCTTGCCTAGGAGATTCAGAGTTATGGAACCCATAGATCTACCATTCCATAGATGGCTACCATTAGTTGAAGTGCCACCAATTTTGGAGCTAAACCAACTTCCAAAAACATCTCAGGTATACTTTCTTAGGGCTTAATGACACTCTTCCTATTATTTTTTCGTTAGAGCTAACTATATTTCTAAAAGAGAAGCTGATTAGAATACTAAAACATCACAAGTCAGCTATTGCTTGGACTATATAAGACAAACATGGCATCTGGTGTGGCTACTGGTCATTTTCTCCTAGGTAAATTTTTTTTTTACATGGTGCAATTAAAATTAAGACTGAACAAGGGGATCGATCATTTAAAATCAATGGACTTAGACTGAAACACTACTATGAAAAGGAGCAACATTGGAAGTCTTCCATCACATTAAATAAAGAATAAGAAACTGGCTGGTTGTAGACGTTAAACCAAGCACTTCTTGGGAGACAACCCAAGAATGGGTCAAGTGCAAATTCTGTTATTCATGATAGTCATCCACGGACTAATTGGTTGAGGGAGCTCTTTTTCACTTTTATCTTTTTATTTTTATTTCTTTTAGTGTTGGGGGATGCCTGAATTTTGTGCATATTGTTCATGCTTGATTCATGTTTAGATTTATATATGCATATATATATATATATATATATATGCATATATAAAT
>JAVDBV010085875.1:0-19219 GCA_032619315.1 Piper longum | reverse complement strand
ATATATATATATATATATATATATATATATATATATATAGTATAAAAATTTTATTATGCAACAATATATTAGTCTCTTGGTTCAATGAGAGATACATGTGAATTAGTCTTACCTTTCTTGGGAAAACTTAATTAATTGATATGAAGGATGAACCAAGTAAATAATTACATTGGAGAGTTGGTTCTCTACCTTATATTATTTTCACAATCCTTTGGTTTAGATGAATTCAATTAATGGTTTGCAATAAGAATTGTACATGATGGTCATGACTTTTAGAATTTGCCCTAGCAACCTTCAAAGCGTAATATTTGGCTTGCCAAGTAAATGGAAAATGATTTAGGCATTTCTTTTTAAGTAGTCTAGACCTTTCTTCAAGCCTACCTAATAATATACTTTATCCACTGCACACAATTTGACACCTTTATTATACGTGTTTGTTTGATTACCCTTATTTTTAGCCTTGGCCTTTTTATTAAAAATATATCTTGTTGTTTGAGTCCTAGCACCCTATTGTTTTGAATTCGTTCAAAATTCTAAGAGGGATGAACTTTGAGTAACATGGGGGGAAGGAATTTCTTGAGTAAGATTGTGGATTTTCCTTATACTTTGCTTTAAAAAAAAAAGATGAGGCAATGATCTTCTACCGGTAAGCGCAAGATGAAGCAATGGGCTTCCACCGGTTTGAAATAAAAGAGGTTACTAACCTCCAGTAAAAAAAAACATAGAAGAAAAAAAGAAGCAGGTTGCCAATGGTTAATCAAAGCAAAGTTAATTCTTATAGCGGATCAACTCGCTACAATATTTAAGGAAGTTTGTGTGGTTTTGTTATGGTGTTTGGGATTTTGTTATACATGTATGTTAGGATTTAGAAAGCATTTTTAATGCTAGGGTGCACATAAGCCTATGCTTTGTTTTATTCTGTTTATCCTATTTTTTGGTCCCCAAGCTCTGGCCCCGTTACAATCTATCAAGACCTATTGATTCCATTGAATTGGCATTGCTACATTAGTGGAGATAAGAGTGAAAGGTAAACATAGTTAAACATGTACTTAATTGTATTCTCTTGGTTGCATATGAGAATGATAAGCTAATTGACTATCACACACACGCATGGAGAACCTTCTTTTGGGTGTGGTTGATGAAAGGGTATTTCTGATTTTATTGACTTCTTGCTGACTCTTGAGGGTTTTATTAAGAATCATATGAGAACATCATAGGGACTAATTATTTTTGTGTAGTAAAATTTTATTTTTCGTTATGATATTTTGCTCGGGACGCGCAAAAGTTTAAGTATGAGGGTGTGTTAAGCATTTAAAATATATAACATTTACCCCATATTTTTAATGTAATTTTGTAAATCCTGGGTATAAATATTATTAATTAGGTGATATTTTTCATTATGTTTTAGTTTATTAATATTTTATGAGATATGCTTAATTTTTGTGTATTAATGCACAAAAAGATAAAACAAATTAAGCTTATGGTCATGGCACTTGGCCCCACCCAATGGCTACAAAGCTCGATGAAGAGGGAAGTGCATAGCTGCATTTAAGTATGACGAAGTGGTGCAAACTTGATTGGACACCAAAATTAATTGGAATACGTCGATTTGTGTACTCTTTTTCGAATTATTGTATCTCCTCTTCTATATAAAGGGGTGATTATTTATTGTTTGGATCATAATATCTCATCTTAACTCATCCCTTGGCTTAGGAGTTTAGAAAGAGTAATTCTAATTTTGTATTTCTATTTCTACTATAGTGAAAATAATTTCTTCTTTGTTGTGTTCTTTTCTTTTACTATAGAGTAATTCTTTATTTCGTCCTAGAGAAGAATGAAACTTAACATGGTTTAATTGAATTCATTTCACCTTCTTATTCTTTTATTCTATCGGATTGTTTGAGTTATCATCTTCTTAATACTAAGAATGGATTGATCGCCTATTTCTTAAATTATGAGGTTTAATTAGATTTTGGGAGAAATTAATTAAATTAATCATTTATAATTCATCATACGATGAGTCTTTTGACTTGTTTGTCATTGTTGTTGGGAGATACACAACACCCTATGCGATTGTAAGGAAAACCTTAATGCATTATTTTGTTGATTAATCAATTGTCACTGGGAGGTAGAAATTGAGACAAAATAATAGAAGAATGAAGGAGCGGGAGCCACCATGTCATATAATTATCCTACATCAACAATTCGAGGGAATAAAAGATAAGAGTAAGATGTGATGAAGGTTAAATTCAGGTTAAAGGAAATTCAAATCGAGACGAGTTTTATCATTTGAAATTCTCCTTTAATAGTTAAGACATTTGCTATTGTTTTGTCCATCATTTTACTTTCTTTTGCCTTAATTAATTTAAAAAAATTCATCTCTTTGTGGGAACGATACTCGAACTCATCATTATATTACTTGTTTCGACCTTGTATACTTGCACGTAATTAAAATTATTCGAATAAATCAGCAGGCGGAACCTTCATCATCAGGCGTCCCCAAAACCATCATCATCTAGAATCATCAGGTGGAACCTTCATCATCGGGTATCCCTAAATCCATCATCGTCTGACAAACTCCCTTTAAAATCGGACGGCACCCACCTAGAATAACAAACTTCTTCTAAATCAGACGGCATCCCACCTCACACATCGGGCATCCCCAAAACCATCATCGTCTAATGAACTCCCTTTAAATCAGACGGCATCCACCTGGAATCATCAGGTAGAACCTTCATCATCGGGTGTCCTCGAAACCAACATTGTCTTGAATCATCAGGTGGAACCTTCATCATCGGCCATCCCCGAAACCATCATCATCTAACAAAATCCCTTTAAAATATAACAGCACCCACTTGGAATGACAAACTCCGTGGAATCATCAGGTGGAACCATCATCATTAGGCACCCCCGAAACCATCATCGTCTGAAATCATCATGTGGAACATTCATCATTGGGTGTCCCCGAAACCATCATCGAGCATCCCTGAAACCATCATCGTCCCTTTAAATCAAGCAGCACCCACCTTGAATGACAAACTCCCTTTAAATCAGACAGCACCCAATGGCACCCACCTGGAATCATCAAGGGGAACCTTCATCACCCACCTTCTAGAATCACCACATGGAACCCATGGATCCCATAAAGGAAACTCTGACAACCGGCAAAATCAAATCTCCCAAGATAATAACTTAGGCTCTGATACCACTTCTTAGACCCTTTGGGCCACCAACCAAGTTCTGATAATACTATTGGGCCTTTTGGGCTTCTAAAAAGGACTTGCAATACGTGTCACGGGCCTTTCTTAATTGAAAAATTAAATCAAAGAATAAGGCTTTCCCATTATCATATATACAAGTCACCAACACTTTTTACGACCGATGTGAGAAAAATACAACAACTCCCCTTCACATATCAGACGTCCTCGAAACCATCATCGTCTGACAAACTCCCTTTAAATCAGACAGCACCCACCTGGAATCATCATGTAGAACCTTCATCATCGGGCATCCCCGAAACCATCATCGTTTGACAAACTTCCTTTAAAATCAGACAACACCCACCTGGAATGACAAACTCCATTTAAATAAGACGACACCCACCTCACACATCGAGCATCCCCAAAACCATCATCGTCTAACAAACACCCTTTAAATCAGACGGCATCAACTTGGAATCATCAAGTGAAACCTTGATCATCGGGCGTCCACGAAACCATCATCATCTGAAATCATCAGGTGGAACCTTCATCATCGGCCATCCCCGAAACCATCATCGTCTAACAAAAGCCCTTTAAAATATAACAGCACCCAGTTGGAATGACAAACTCCCTGGAATCATCAGGTGGAACCATCATCATTAGGCACCCCCGAAACCATTATCGTCTGAAATCATCACGTGGAACATTCATCATTAGGTGTCCCCGAAACCATCATCGGGCATCCCTGAAACCATCATCGTCTGACAAACTCCCTTTAGATTAAGCAGCACCCACCTGTAATGACAAACTCCCTTTAAATCAGACAGCACCCAATGGCACCCACCTGAAATCATCAGGTGGAACCTTCAACACCCACTTTCTAGAATCATCACGTGGAACCCATGGATCCCATGAAGGAAACTCTTACAATCGGCAGAATCAAATCTCCCAAGATAATAATTTAGGCTCTAATACCACTTCTTAGGCCCTTTGGGCCCCCAACCAAGTTCTGATAATACTATTGGGCCTTTTGGGCTTCTAAAAAGGACTTGCAATACGTGTCACGGGCCTCTCTTAATTGAAAAATTATATCAAAGAATAAGGCTTTCCCATTATCATATATACAAGTCACCAACACTTTTTATGACCGATGTGGGAAAAATACAACAACTCCCCTTCACATATCAGACGTCCTCGAAACCATCATCGTCTGACAAACTCCCTTTAAATCAGACAGCACCCACCTGGAATCATCATGTAGAACCTTCATCATCGGGCATCCCCGAAACCATCATCGTCTAGAATCATCAGGTGGAACCTTCATCATCGGGCTTTCTTGAAACCATCCTCATCTGGAATCATCAGGTGGAACCTTCATCATCAGGCATCCCCGAAACCATAATCATCTGACAAACTCCCTTTAAAATCAGACAACACCCACCTGGAATGACAAACTCCATTTAAATAAGACGACACCCACCTCACACATCGAGCGTCCCCAAAACCATCATCGTCTGACAAACTCCCTTTAAATCAGACGGCATCAACTTGGAATCATCAAGTGAAACCTTCATTATCGGGCGTCCCCGTAACCATCATCATCTGAAATCATCAGATGGAACCTTCATCATCAGGCATCTTGGTAACCATCATCGTCTAACAAACTCTCTTTAAAATCAAACAGCACCCACCTAGAATGACAAACTCTGTGGAATCATCAGGTGGAACCTTCATCATTAAGTGCCCCCGAAACCATCATCGTCTGAAATCATCTCGTGGAACATTCATCATCGGGTGTCCCCAAAACCATCATCAGGCATCCCTGAAACCATCATCGTATGACAAACTCCCTTTAAAATCAGACAGTACCCACCTGGAATGACAAACTCCCTTTAAATCAGACAGCACCCAATGGCACCCACCTGAAATCATCAGGTGGAACCTTCATCACTCACCTTCTAGAATCATCTGGTGGAACCCATGAAGGAAACTCTTACAATCGGCAGAATCAAATCTCCCAAGATAATAACTTAGGCTCTGATACCACTTCTTAGGCCCTTTGGGCCCCCAACCAAGTTCTGATAATACTATTGGGCCTTTTGGGCTTCTAAAAAGGACTTGCAATACGTGTCATGGGCCTCTGTTAATTGAAAAATTAAATCAAAGAATAAGGCTTTCCCATTATCATATATACAAGTCACCAACACTTTTTATGACCAATGTGGAAAAAATACAACAACTCCCCTTCACAAATCAGACATCCTCAAAACCATCATCGTCTGACGAACTCCCTTTAAATCAGACGGCACCCACCTGGAATCATCAGGTGGAACCTTCATCATCAGGCATCCCCGAAACCATCATCGTCTAGAATCCTCAGCTGGAACCTTCATCATCGGGCTTCTCCGAAAACATCATCATCTGATAAACTCCATTTAAAATTAGACAGCACCAACCCGGAATGACAAACTCCCTAGAATCATTATGTGGAACCTTCATCATCATTTGTCCCCAAAACCATCATCGTCTCGAATCATCAGGAGGAACCTTCATCATCGTGGTCCCCGAAACCATCATCGTCTCACAAACTCCATTTAAAATTAGACGGCACCATCATCGGGTGTCCCCGAAATCATCATTGTCTAACAAACTCCCTTTAAAATTAGACGACACCATCATCAGGTGTCCCCAAAACCATCATCGTCTGACAAATTCCCTTTCAAATCAGACAACACCCACTGGAATGACAAACTCCCTTTAAAGTAAACGGCACCCACCTCACACATCGGGTGTCCCTGAAACCATCATTGTCTAACAAACTCCCTTTAAATCAGACGGCAACCACCTGGAATCATCAGGTTAAACCTTCATCATCAGGCGTCCCTAAAACCGTCATTGTTTGGAATCATCAGGTGGAACCTTCATCATCTGGCATCCCTGAATCCATCATTGTCTGACAAACTCCATTTAAAATCAGACAGCACCTCACACATCGGGTGTCCCCGAAACCATCATTGTCTGACAAACTCCCTTTCAATTAGATGACACCCACCTCGAATCATCAGGTGGAACCTTAATCATTAGGCTTCCCCAAAATCATCATCATCTCGAATCATCAAGTGGAACCTTCATCATCGGGTATCTCCGAAACCATCATCGTTTGACAAACTCCATTTAAAATCAAACAGCAACCTCCTAGAATGACAAACTCCCTAGAATCATCAGGTGGAACCTTCATTATCTGGCGTCCCCCAACCCATCATTGTTTGACAAACTCCATTTAAAATCAGACAGCACCCACCTAGAATGACAAACTCCATTTAAATCAGACGGCACCACAGCACCCACCCTGCATGATAAACTCCCTTTAAATCAAACGGCACCCAATGGCACCAGCCTGGAGTGTCAAACTCCATTTAAATCAAATGACAAACTCTCTTTAATCAGATGGCACCCAATGACACCCACCTCCAATGACAAACTCCATTTAAATCAGACGGCACCCAATGGCACCCACCTGGAATCATCAGGTGGGTCTCAAACGACACCCACCTTGAATCATCAAGTGGAACCTTCATCATCAGGCGTCCCCGAAACCATCATCGTCTGGGATCATCAGGTGGAACATTCATCATTGAGCATCCACCCACCTAGAATCATCAAGTGGAACCTTCATCATCAAGCATCCCCAAAACCATCATTGTTTGGAATCATCAGGTGGATCGGGCATCATCCGGCATCCCTGAAATCATCATTGTCTGAGATCATCAGGTGGAACCTTCATCATCGGGCATCCCCAAAACCATCATCGTTTGACAAACTCCCTATAAAATCAGACAGCACCCACCTGGAATGACAAACTCCCTAGAGTCATCAAGTGGAACCTTCATTATTGAGAGTCCCCGAAACCATCATCATTTGACAAGCTCCCTTTAAAATTGTACAGCATCCGCTTGGAATGACAAACTCCATTTAAATTAGACGGCACCATAGCACCCACATCATCAGGCATCCCCAAAACCATCATCTTTTGACAAACTCCCTTTAAAATCAGACAGCACCCACCTGGAATGACAAACTCCCTAGAATCATCAAGTGGAACGTTCATTATTGAGAGTCCCCGAAACCATAATCATTTGACAAGCTCCCTTTAAAATCCGACAGCACCCACTTGGAATGACAAACTCCGTTTAAATTTGATGGCACCATAGCACCCACATCATCGGGCATCCCCAAAACCATCATCGTTTGACAAACTCCCTTTAAAATCAGACAGCACCCACCTGGAATGACACACTCCCTAGAATCATCAAGTGGAACCTTCATTATCGAGTGTCTCCAAAACCATCATCATTTGACAAGCTCCTTTAAAATCAGACAGCTCCCACCTGGAATGACAAACTCCATTTAAATCATATGGTACCACAGCACCCACTCTGAATGACAGGCTCCCTTTAAATCAGACGGCACCTAATGGCAACCACCTAGAATGACAAATGACAAACTCGCTTTAAATCAGAAGGCACCTACCTGGAATCATCAGGTGGAACCTTCATCACCCACCTCCTGGAATCATCAGCATAACCAAATCTCCCAAGATCGTAACTTAGGCTCTGATACAAATTTTTAGGCCCTTTAGGCCGCCAACCAAGTTTTGATACTACTATTGAGCCCTTTGGGCCCCTAAAACCCAATGGTACCAACCTAGAATGACAAACCCCCTCTAAATCAGACGGCACCTACTTGGAATCATTAGGTGGAACACCTACCTAGAATCATCAGGTGGAACCTTCATCACCCACCTCCTGGAATCATCATGTGGAACCAATGGAACCCATTAACGAAACTCCGACAATTAGCGTAACCAAATTTCCCAAGATCGTAACTTAGGTGGAACCAATGGAACCCATGAAGAAAACTCTGACAATTAGCATAACCAAATCTCCCAAGATCGTAACTTAGGGCCTGATACCACTTTTTAGGCCCTTTGGGCCCCTAAAAAAGACTTTAAATATATGTCATAGGCCTCTCTTAATCTAAAAGTTAACTCAATGAACAAGACTTTCATATTATCCTATATAAAAGTCACCAATACCTTCTACGATCGATGTGAGATAAACCCAACAAATTCTACATCATCACAAGTCACCCTCACTTCGGAGACCACAATCATGAGATCCATGCCATGAAACGTTTTAACCATACTTGGTTCCTGCTTTAGCTTTCACTTGAGTTTTGTTATTCTTCATTAAGAAGAGCCACCATTTACTTTTAAAATGCATTGGTTTACCACAAAACAAACAAGCTCCCTTGGAAGCAATAGTCTTGGCTCGTTTATTTTAGCCGTCATTGTAAGTCAACTTCCTTTTGTAGTCATATTTTCCTTCAACTTCCTTCGATCTTCTCCTCTTCCTTGCGATCAAGTATTCAAGAATTCTCTTCAAATTGAAGGTAAGTAAGAAGATCACGAAGATTCATGGCATCTATTTTTGTTTCAATTCTTTCAGACATTCTTTCCACAAAGGAGGTTATTTAGCAATGATTGTAGATATTTGAAATGTTCATCAAGGTTGGTAACATTAGCAATAATTTTATACATAAGAATTTAAAGTTTACTGACTTGGGATAACATAGATTGATCATCAATCATTTTGAAATCATAAAGATCACTTACTAGGAACTTCGTCTTCCCAACATTCTTTTTATCATGTTTATCATTGAGAGCATCCCACCTTTGCGATCTTGACAGTTGGTTGGTAACATCAAATGGGTCATCTGAGAGCCCATCAAGGGAAAGTCTTTTGCATGTGTGATCAGCCCGCTCCCATTTCTTCCTTTTCTTTGCTTGTGCAATTGTCTCATTCTCAACTTCTGCTTCTCTTCATCTAGCACATGGCTTACTTCAATATCCGCCAAGTAAGAGTGGATCTTGGTCTTCCATCTATTGAAATTATTTTCATCAAATGCCTTCAAATTCAGAATTTCCTTAAATGTTGAGATGTTATTGTTTTCCATTGGTGCCATTGAACAATTATTGTCTTAAGATTGTTGATTCTTGTTGCACTTGTATTGATGCTAGGTGGTGAGAACGCCTTGTTGCAAGAAAGTAAATAGTAAGCTAGCAAGAGTCGTGAGAATCAAGCTTTTCTTAAGCCCCGTGTGAGCAGCAATGGGATCTCTAATGAGTTTGCCTCCAAGATAAAATGGACTACTTATTGACAACTTCTTGAAAAAAAGAAATCAATCACTAGAATGCAAAAGGAACTTCGTGATTTTTTTTTTTAGAGACATCTTATTTATAGAGGTATTCCCCATGAATGTTGTACACAATTAAGACATTAGTTATGGAGGTTAATGGGGAATCAAATGAGGGATATAAAGAGTCAAGTACAATAAAAAGTAAAATGGGATCACACTTACTGTAAGTGAAAGTAAATCATTCTTATTGTGGTTAATTCAATTTATAGACGATAATTGACAAATTGATGTGATTAGTTATGTCAACACAACCTACTTTGTGTGATACAATATTCTAATAAAGTTCAGCTAAATTTTATATAAAAAATATCA
Organism: Piper longum; assembly: GCA_032619315.1. Lineage (NCBI taxonomy): Eukaryota > Viridiplantae > Streptophyta > Magnoliopsida > Piperales > Piperaceae > Piper > Piper longum. Next base: position 9,449 of record JAVDBV010085875.1, on the reverse strand, counting down.
GACAATCACCTCTATTTTTATATAAAAAGTATGTAATAGCATCTTTCACTTTCTATGATTTCCTACCATCCTTTGTGGGGAAATGACTTGTGAAGTTTTCTGTCATGATGGAAATTTGATTTCCTTTCCCATATTTTCTTGCAAACCAAACAGACAAAATGTGGGCAAAGTGTATTTTTTTTACACTTTCTTTCTTTTTCCCACAATCCAAATAAACCATGTTAAAATGTTTTGAGCCAACTTATCTACAAAAAGGATTTTTTGGTATGACAAATGCGGTGATAAACCCGTAAATTTGGAGAGGAAAAAAGAGTATTTATCGTAAAACAATGGGAGTGGCGTATGTTTGATTTACATGAAAGTAGTATGAATGGCATGAAAAGTTTGAAATGGTCAACTTTACTAAAGATAGTTATATTTAATATATTTTATATATAAAAATTAGTGAGTTAGTTATTTTGTGTATAAATTAAGTATAATTACATCTACGTGAAAGCATAAAATAAACATGATTATTTTATGTAGCTCACTTATGTGCTTTCTCGAGTAAAAAAGAGTTTCCCCCTTTTTTATCTCAAAAGATAAAAAAAGGGGAACTTTTTTTCATCGAAGCACGTTGGTGGGTTACATAAGGTAATTATAATTAACTTAAGAATAAAACACAAAAAATTATGAATTTTTCATAAAAATATATATACTTATTTTAGCAAGGTTGGCTATTTAAAATTTTCACATCATTTTTATTTCTTTCATGCTAACCAAACGGAGCTACTATTTAATATTCTCAAGCCTTTTCTTTTAAATTATTAAGTAAAAAGACACCAGAGACAGCAATTTGTAGTGACTCACCCATTCTAAGCCATGAACAAGTGTTACAACATAAAACTAAGTGATCACAAATACATTTTTTACTAATTTCACACCATTAATAAATCCATACGCAAAGTATTATTTAAATTTTAAACTATAAGTCATCCTGTGATATAAAATATTAGATAACCAGAGCTTGGAATCAACTACGGCCCAAAAAAAGAACCAAATCTCACTGCCATGCAAACATATTAGAAATATAATTGCTAAAAAAAAAGAGTTTAATAACAGAGTCCTCAAATTGTCCCCAACTCTAACTCATTCATCTATGCTCCCACTTGCCGATGCAATTTTGCGTTTGTGATAAAAATACTAAATCTTATAAATATAAGAAATAAGTCAATATTTTTCACAACATTATTAAATCGAATCTTTTAGTGATTATGAGTCTGCGTCGAGCTCTAATTATGCCAGGAGGGGTAGCCACCACACAAGCTTTAATCACATGTATGCACACACGCTATGTAGCTCATGGCATGTCGTTACCAATATTTGTCATCGGTTTACCCTCTCAATATCATAAGTGCGTAATGATTTGTCTTGCATTTTATTACCCCTTCAGCCTGAGTGCAAGTATTTCATCTTTCAAAATAATTTTAAAGTTGCAAACCCATGTCAGACTAAGTCAATTCTTTAACCTCAGTTGTATTTGATGCTTGGTGGTTGAATCTAAGCTGAGGCCAACCAAAATTGTCAAATCTAACTATATTATATTTCAAGTAATTATATAGACCTAAAAGCCCGACAATGGGTAAAAAGACTCATTCCCTAGGCTGGTTAGCAGAATATTTATATGTCAACATGTATAACACCAATAAAGAATGCATGGATAAAAAATGATGTCATGTCAAACGAGACATGGAACCAAAAGACGAATCACCAAAACCACATGAATTTTATCATTAACACTAAAATTACCAACTTGCCTTGGGGGTATAATTCTTGATTACTACTTATAATTTATGATAATTTATATAGTAGATAACCACCATTTCATTCATCACAACAGGTTTAATAATGTGCCAATTTAATGAGCTAACTTAATATTTATACCAATAATCATGATCTATCATTAGCCCTATTAATTTAATATCAACAACTAACACCAAAAAATAATTTATACGACAAGGTTAAATATAATTATTAACTTCAATGATTTTCTTAATGTATAAATTAATTATCCAATCATAAATTAATTAATCAATAGGTGATTCATGTAATGCTAAATCAATAATAGCTAATCCAAAATGATAATTATATGTTTGCACAAGATTTGTACTTATAAAATCACATGGATAATTTTAAGATTTATATTTATCTAGTTATGTGGATAATATTTGAGATTTATATCATCAATGCTTCGAAGAAAAAGTCTCAGTCGGTCAAAATTGCAAGAGGGAATTTGGGCGGAAAATCCTGACGGGTGATGATTGCAGGCCCATAATCACGGAACGGAAAAGTCTTAAAAATTATAAAAAACAAAACCCGACGTTATGGAAAGGGGGGAGGGGGGGGGAATAGGGAAGAAAATTATTTCTGAAAGGTCTGATCACTCGGGAGTTGTCATATCTATTGATGAAGCCTCCCCACCATCTAGTTGGAGATAGACCCACTGCCATGCACAACCTTAGAGCCCTTTGGAGTTTTGCCACACTTGGACCATCATTGCTGTGAGGAGAGGATTGTGTCGCCACCCTACTACCGCAAAGTTTTCTTGAAGCCTTGTTGTTGTTGTTGCCGTGAAGCTTGCCGACACCTAGAAGTCATTGCCACTGTCTTGCTGATTATCCAAGGAGAGGAGGTAGAGTCCAGCCCATTGCTGTTGTGCAGCCTCACCAAAATTCTCATCGAGCCAAGAATTCAAGAAGGATTGTTGCTGCTACATGATCTCTATAGAAACAGGCTGTCGTCTAGACTGCCAACAAAAGCCACCCTAGGCTGGAGCTTGGTGCTGCCAAAATCGTCGCCGACTACCATGAGATTTTTTCTTTGTTGTAGGTATAAACAGGGGACAAATTAGGAAGTTACTACATAAATTAACATCACCATCTCCACTCGCCAAAGGAAGGAAGAATTTTAGAGTGCCCAGGTCTCCATGCCCCTGCATCCCTGGAGTCCAAGAAGACATTGCCCAGAGCAAGGGGAATAGCAAAGAAAACAGACATTTTTTAGAGACTTCTCCAGTCAACAAGTACTGTCTTCAGTCATACCCTTAGCACCGACCTAATTTCGATCACACCGGCTATTATCCCTAACCAAATTCTATCGCTGGAGACTCCTAACCTCACTGGAATTTCATCAGGAAGTGGCTGATCAGATAAGGGAGAAAACAAGGGGAAAGCAGTAGCAAACAGTGGATTTTGTGGATTTTTTCCGACCAGCGCCAATCATTCCCAGCCCTACCTCGGTGTAAAAAGTAAATTCAGAAAATAATGCTTCATATTTGGGTGGATTTCCACCAGAATTCGAAGTCATTGTTGCCAAAATTCTACCTGAAAGCTACTGATTGGAGAATAGAGAAAAAAACGGCCACGGAGAGCTAGTTTCGCGGCCGTTTTCCGACCAACGCCGATAGTTCCCGACCCAGAAATAGTGACCAACTTAAATAAGGTGAAGTAATATTTGAATCTTGGTGGATTTTCACTGGAGTTAGCCATTGTGGTCGCCAAAAAAATTTGGGAAATGAGCCATCGGACAAGGGAGGAGACATAATAGAAAGCATTAGCGGAAGATGGATTCGTGGTGATTTTCTGATCAATGCCAGTCATTCTCGGCTCCTCCATGGTATCCAACGTGAATCCAAGAGTCCTACTAGATCCACATCAGACCAAGTACCCCATGAGTTCATTAAACCCGCGAATAGGCCTAAACCAAGATTGCGTCCATGACCCATCTACGACCCGGATTTGAATTGGTATGTCGTGCACCATTAGTAGACTGGCGCACGCAGAGAGAAAAGAGAGCTTGCACATGCCACACGGCCCAGTCCAACATTTATTTGATTTGAACCAACCCAAAGCATTCTGGTTCAGAAATTTAGAAATAATTTGAAGGCCTTCTACCCCTCTAATTGAGGCAAAATTTGCTACCCCACTATTTTTTACTATTTTGGACATGGTGGTAGGGTTATTTTGAGGATTTAAAGACTATATTAGGGGACAAACATATGTATGGAGTTAAAGGATGCGGCAAAATTCCACTATAATGTGTAATTTGTGAAAAAAACATGAAAATTAATGGATTGTGGGCATCAATAAATTTTTTTGCATGCTTGTGACATCATTTTTTCATATTTTATTTTTTATCGCACTATCTCTTTGCACAGTAAAGAAACCTCGATCCCACCGAACCCTCAAACCAGAATCGATCGAAAAAATGCAATCCCTGTTTTATACCTCAAACCCTCTAAAATTCTTCCTTCCTTTCAGCTTGGATTTTTCCTAATTCGTCCCGTGTTTTATACCTACAACAAAGAAAAAATCTCCTGGTAGTCGGCAACGACTTTGGCAGCTCCAAGCTCCGGCGAAGGGGTGAAAGGCAGCTTTTGTTGGCAAGTATGGACGACAGCAACTCCTTGCTTCTCCCCTGTATCTATAGCGGTCATGCAGCAGCAACAATCCTTCTAGAATTCTTGGCTCGATGAGAGTTTCGGTGAGGCTGCACAATAGCAATGGGCTGGACTCTACCTCCTCTCCTTGGATAATCAGCAAGATGGTGGGCAATGGCTTCTCGACGTCGGCAAGCTTCATGGCAATAACAACAACAAGGCTTCATGGTAACTTGGTGGTAGTAGGGTGGCGACACAATCCTTTCCTCATGGCAATGATGGTCCAAGTGTGGCAAGGGTCCAAAGGGCTCCGAGGTTGTGCGTGGCAGCGGGTCTATATCCAACTAGATGATGAGGGGGCTTCATGGATAGATGATGATGACTTCGGAGCAATCTTTGGAGTTACAGACCTTTCAAAAATAATTCCCCCCCCCCCCCCCACCCCACCCTTTCCACAACATCGGTTCCGGTTTTTTATAGAGTTTTCAAGGCTTTTTCACTGTTCCATGATTATGGGAGTGAAATCATCACCCGTCAGGATTTTTCGCCGAAATTCCCTCTTGTAGTTTTGAACAACCAAGACTTTTTCTTCGAGGCATTGAAATCATCCACATGGATAAATATAAATCTCAAAAATTATCCACATAGCCGGATAAATATAAATCTTAAAATTATCTACGTGATTTGATAAGTACAAATCTTGTACAAACATTATAATTATGGTTTGAATTTTTCACTTGTCATAACTTATCACTCATATATTACAAATTTAGTTACTTTAATGCATTCTAGCTAATTGATATTTAATTCTTTAATTAATTGTAATATACCCATCTTAACGCACATAAGACCACCGATTTCATACTTCTAATTAAGTACTTTATTTATCACTCATTATATCTAATCAAAAATTAATTTGAGCCTTAAATATAATGCCCAACTAATAAAAATGAAGATCCGTAATCCACATATATAAATCATGCATGAGCTTATATTATACACAACCGACATTTAAGCACGGGGACAAACAAATTAATGCTCTCAATTGTTAGCCCAAAAGATGTCATCTTTATTCAATTAATATTATTCATATCAAATAATATTTTTGCTTATGCAAAAAAAAAGGGATTCAGTGATAAACCCGGTAACTATATGCATAACCTATATAACTTAGTAGTTATTATCTGGACAAACTCAATAAATATTTGGAACCCAGTTGATACTTATAATGCATGAGGGCATTATTAAACTCAATATAACATATTCTCCTGTTATTCATTGGTTAACCGATCATCGATCTACTCCTTGCAAGTACATGGCTCACAACCCAATTATTAGCAATAACATAAACTTAAGAATCATGAGGAATAAAATTATTAAGGACGTATACCGTCTATCGATCAAATCAAGGCCATAGGGATAAGCAATACATTGCATATCAATGCTAGCACAACTAGTTATTAATGACAACGAAGCCTCTTGCATCCAAAGCTCAACACTACATGATTAAAATATTTGAACAAAAATCCATCATCGTGCAAATTAGAACACCACTACGAATCCTAGCCATCATATGACGTCCACCAAACAAGAGAAGAAAGCAGCAACACCTAGACCCAACATCTATTTGCATGAACAGGGACAAAAACAAAGACAGGGAAAGGGAGGTATACCGAGTAAAGATGGGAATGAGGAGAGGAGAGGGTCGATATAGCCAGAAAGTGCACATGTAGAGAAGTGCATTGCCTCTCCCACTTCCTACTTAAAGCATGGGAGAAATGGAGGAGATCTCTCCCTAAAACCATGTACCAGTTCCCACAAACACCCGCATAATCCTCAACTTCCTAACCATTTAAACGATTTCACCTTATCCCTACTCTAATGTAGTCAACATATATCCACTTGAAATCACATGTTGACCCGTTTCCAAGAATGAAAACTAGTCGAGCAAGTTAGAAACTTAATCTCTTTAATATAATTACATTATTATTATTATTATTATTATTATTATTATCATTATTATTATTATTATTATTATTAATATCATTATTATCATCATACATGAGATATCCTATTTAAATAGAGATATTACACCTACCTTCCTCCTCCATTCATGGTTCAACTGATCAGTAAGGGTCGAAGAACCCATCACTCATTCTTAAAATCAGTATTCTTAAGACCAAACCAAACCGTTGGGTGGAAGCGAAAAAAGGGGGGAGAGCTCTCTGTTCCTGGTTTTGTTGTAATCACCGAATAAATTAAACACATACATTAAGATAGAAAGGCTTCTTATTCCACAACAACGAAAGTATTTTTTTATTCTTTTATATACTAGGTTTTGATCACCTTTGCCCTAATCTTTTATTTATTTATTTATTTTTAAAACCTTGGGTTTTACACAATCAGGGAATGATTACCAAAAAAGAGGGTTCAACATATAAACAATAAAAGCCTTTGAAATAGAATAGTAAGCCAAACACACATAACTCTAAGTGACCAGATTTTTATCAAGCGACCAATAAAATTATAAATTAATCACACTAACGATATTTCAAAGTTAATTCCTTAAATAAGATATTAAAAAAACAATTAAACTTAAGGCATATGAATCTCAACTCCTTAAGGTTTGAACCTTCTCACAGTAACATAATATTTATTTCGTTAAATAAAACTAGTGATTTTGTTTTTTTATCCTAATTAATATAAGAGAAAATAAGAGAGGAAGCGATTTTTCATGAATGATGTATTATCTGTTTCTTGAGAAAGAGATGTGCATCTTAATGGGAGTTATAACTGGAGTGCAATGAATATAGAGTGAATATAAACTCCTAATAGATCAAGTGTGACAGTGTTGAACGTGACATAGTATTTTGACGGTGGATCATCCACTGACGTAATGACACAATCAGGGGTGCTAACAGCTCGATTGAATTGAAATTAGATACAAGCACACCTTCGTTCGACTTGACTCAAAGCTCGATGTTTTATATTAGATATAATAAATTCCAAATTTTTTGTATGGCCATTTATATAAAATGTAAAAACTAATAAATATAATTATATTATAATGATGATTTTACATGGCCTATAATTGAATCGAAATTGAACTATTTAAACTTTCATTATTAATTTCATCTCAAAATATAGAGAAAAAAATATACATTGACAATGCTTGGATTTTTTTATATTTGAATTGAAATTGAATCGGTTCGAAGCCTTTTAACTTCGACTCAAAGTTCAAAACAAGTAAGCCCAGTTTAAACCTAGCTTAACTTGGCTCGACTCTCTTGATTATAATCTATAGTCGTAGTCTACTTAGTTGTACATGTTCAATATATGTCTTGCCACCCTACCCTGAACGGAAGGGCAAAGACCTCCTTCCCCTCTTGGTTGACACCTTATTTTGTGCCTTATTTTTACCTTTTGAACTTGAAAAGCCTGAGGTCTCCCTTTCTTTAAATAAAAAAAAAATCTTCTTTCCAAAAGTCTAAGCCTCCTTGAAGACATTACCCATCCAGCCAACTTAATTAACATCAAATGGATCACTGACCCTCTATATGGGCTATCTTTGTTTATGTTTGTCCACAAAGGTTGGGCCTGCTTTCTTCTAATGTCTGTTTCGTTTGTAAATAAATAGAATAAAGTGCGTGCAAGAAGTTAAAAAACTCTAGTAATTTCTTCATTTGTTTAATTAGAATGAAAAAAAAGTTATAAAATATTTAGAAATTAGACTAATTAATGCACGTTTCCTTGTGTCAAACAGACTAATTAATCACGATGTCAAACAGGGCGGGCTCTATTTGCGCGGATATTACATGTATGCATGCTCCTTCATCCGCTGTCATTATACGATGCACACCTAATAATTAGGCACCAATTTTCGGCGTCTGCACTGGTTGCACCCGCAGAAAAAATCTTATCCTTCACGTTTAGATAACTTACTAATTATATATATATACACTAATTAATTTTACAGTTTTTATAGTTAGTAATGAAGTAGTAACTGTTTTCGTTTCTATAATAAATACTTATTGCATGGGTCGATCAATAGTAGAAACAAGTAATTAAGGTCACAAATTAAATAAATCAGAACTCACTAATCCTTAAGATTGACAATGAACCAGTAGTAAGCAAAAATCTTAAACAATTAAAGAACGTAAAGGAATTATCACTAAGCAAATCAAACTCTAATTGATTTAAGTCATAAGTTCTAGTTGATTTAAGTCATAAGTCCACCAAAAAAATAATCTTGTAAACCAGAGTTGTAGAAAGTGAGATATGACAGTTTTAAGTTAACCCTACGACTAAGTTATTAAATAATGACATAAAAAAGTAAAATTAATTTTTTTTACAAGTCTATAAATTATGAGAGATATTAATGGAGCGAAATTATGGTCAATTATGAAGGTTTTAGTTTGTGTTTTAGAAGTTTAGGACTCTTATTTAAGGTGGGATAAGGAGGATGGCATCCATTTTAGATTAATATAACAATAATAGAATTTAATTAATTAGGTTAGATAAAATACCCAAAATACCCCTAAGAAGAAAACTTATTTATATTCTCTATAATAGAGAGATCGTCTCTCTAAAATACTTTAAGAAGTGATGTTGAGAGGAACAGAGGAGGAGGGGGGAGGCTAGGTTTTTGAATGTTTCATCTTATTTTCTTAATTATTCCATTAAATTAATATATTTTTTATAGAATTTATATTTAGGACATGTATGTCTCGCAATTATATAAATTTTTTATTGAATTTGGATGGTCGGGGAAAAAATCGTGAATTGTGTTGGGTTAATCCCACATCCCATTCGGAGGCAACCGGTGACTTTTATATATACTAATGAGAAAGCCTTAATTCTTAAACTAGCTTTTGGATTAAGAGACGCCCATGAACCTGTTGCAAGTCACTTTTGGGGCCCGAAGGGCCCAACAAGTGGTATCAGAGCCAAGGTTGGTTTTGGTGTTGGTGTTGCCTCAATTAGCCACACGATTTGTCGACCGGTCCGAATTTGTGTCTCCCGATTTGTCGGT